>QAXK01007832.1:0-11930 GCA_004335735.1 Chlorella sp. KRBP
CGTGCCCGGCTCCATTCACCTCTCCGAGGCAACCTACCACCTGCTGCGCTCTGCGGGACAGCACGAGCAGCTCGAGTGCACGGGCGGTGTCGACGTCAAGGGCCAAGGCAACGTGGTGAGCGGCTTGCATGTGCGTTTCACACTCTTCACTTCTGTTCCTGTGCAGCCCGCAATGAATGGCAGGGCAGCATGACCGCCGGCTGTTGCGACTGCGGCTGCGGCTGTCACGCCAAGGCGGTGTGCAACACACGCTGACACGCTGGCTCCTAGCTCGTCATGCTGTGCAGATCACGTACCGATGGCACAAGGACAAGTGGCAGCCTGCGAGCGCCAGCAGCAGCGCCGCGCAGGCCTTGACTGGCCGGGAGCGCGGCCAGCAGCCCAGCCTGCTCACGTGCGCCATCAGCAGCAACCTGCTCGGCCTGCTGTCGGGCTCCAGCATGTCACAGGTGTGCGCGCTGGGTCTGACCCAGCATGCTTTGCTGTAGTCGGGGCAATCCTTGGCTGCCAGCGCGTTTGCTGGTTCCACCCTGCTCTGTGGCGCCCTGCCCTTGCCCTAACCCTGCCCTCCCCTGCCCTAACCCTCCCCTAACCCTGCCCTTGCACCCATGCGCTGTGTTTGCTGCAGGCCGCCCAACATGAGGCTGCGATCCAGGGCCTCCAGCGGCATTCCACGACCCCTGTGTCCCGTGGGGTGAGGGCTGACGTCAAGGACAAGGAGCGGGATGCTGGCAGGGCGCCTGAGCTGCGGCACGAGTTCCTCCTGGCGTCATCCACCATGCTGTCCACTCACAGCTTCCTGCAGGCCCTGGAGGACGCCACGGTGAGGCTTGGGCACAGCTTGTGGCTGCGCACTGCTTTTTACGGGCAGAGTCGGTGCACCACGGGGCACGCAGCAGCACGGGCCGCAAGAGCCAGACAGGGACGTACGGATTGGAAATGCGCGTGGCTCATGCATCCTACTCACTGCAATTTTTGCACCGCAGGCGCTGTTTCACATGCCTCCCGTCGAGGACCCCTCAGGCGAGCTGAACGATTGTAGCACCGCTGGCACCCCCGGACAGAGCGTGCCCATGCTGTTTGCGGACCGGGTGGAGCTCCGCGACCAGCCTCGCAAGTGGCACAGCCAGGAAGCCCTGGGCACGCCCTGGCTGACACTGGCAGCCCAGAACTACTAGTGTGTGTGTGTGTGTGAGTGCGCTGCTCGCATACTTGGGGCGTTGCGTCGCCGCTGCCGTCGTAGTGCATCCTTGAACGGCACCAGGCGAACTGTCGAGCGTGCACGTCAGTGTCAGGACTTGTGCGACGCGATGCTTTAACTTTGATACAATACAGGAGGGCGTTGCTTGACAGTGGTCTGCATAGGCACCTGACTGGAAGACGCGTGCCGAGAGTGCACCCACAGTGTTGATATGTTGTGAGCCGACTGCTGAAGGCAGGGGACCTTGTTAGCCCTGCGAGAGCGCCCTCAACACGTCGCCAAGTGCCATTAGCTGCTGCCGCGGAGGAATCCCAGTCCTGCTCCCTGCTTGCTTTGTGTGATTGGAAATTGCCTCAATGGAACAAAAACCAGGTGTGAGGTTGGAATATCAAATCAAACAAATTTTCAACCAATGTTTGCTTCGCCCGCTTGCTCGCCCGTTCCTCGCTTAACCCATCTCAAGCCGCACTCTTATGCATGCCTTACACCGTCACACTGTTGCCCCTGACGCCTTGGCACCCCTTGAATCGTCCATGGGCCGCAACGCCCCTGGGTTGATACTTGGAGCTGCACGTCGCACGCTCGTTGCCCTCGCATTGCATTGCTAATCCTTGCCAGCTGCAGTCAATCTTACACTACTTAAACCAGCATGGCTACCGTGGGTGCAACTATCTCTTGAACACGGGCAAGGCTCGGAGCGCCGGTTGAAGCGCTGGCTAGGGATAGCGTAGGGTTGGCCTGCTCGCGGTCGCGTGCTGGACCTGAGTGGATCTCAACCGTCCAGCAGTGCCCAGACTAGCAGTGTCAGCAGCAGGACGGGCCGCCTGTGGCTGTTCGGGGCGCCTTCGCGTGTCCCCGCAGCCGGGGGCAGCCCCTCACCCACAGCGCCCCATGGAGTGCAATGGCATGCGTATACAGGTTACTCAGAAGGACATTGCCGCTGCTCACTGGCTTGGTGTGCTTCCCTGCGACGCAAGACCTCTTAATTCGCTGGTGCTCGAGTGCGCGCGCCACGGTCCCCCTGGCCCTCTTCCGACCGTGCAGCGGCCATCCCCAGGGACTACCGCAGGTGCGGACGCTCGCCTCACAGGGCTGGACGACTTCTGGCGCTTGGCGACTCTTCCAAAGCTTGCCGCAGCCAAGGGACCAGCAGGCGGACCGCAGCGTGGTCAGAGGATATAGCGTGCCGACGCAGCCGCACCGCTCCCAGCAGCAGCCGTGACACGGGCTGGGCAGGGAGGTCGCGCAGTACTCGTCCACGGCGAGGCCCCAAGCGCCGCGTGTGGCTCGCCTTGTGCCGACCAACGCGTTGTGCGCAGGGCACCGATAAGCAGGAATGGTGCTTAAGACGACGGTGTGCCGCTTCAGCGGCCTGAGGATCTACCCTGGCAAGGGAATCCTCTTCGTGCGCGTGGACGCGCAGCAGTTCCTGTTCCTCAGCAGGAAGTGCAAGTCCATGTACAACCAGCGCCTGCGCCCAGCCAAGCTCGCTTGGACTGTGGCCTACAGGAAGGCGCACAAGAAGGACCAGGTGCGCAGCAGCAGAGGGCGAGGAGCGGGGCGACGACGCCGTGCAGCAGCAGCAGCAGTAGCTGTAGCGTCGACGACGGCATGCAGGGACAGGGGAGGCGACTCGGGAGCAGCGGCACGCGCGGCGAGGCCGGCTCACGCCAATGCAGCAGGATGCAGCGCAGGCATGGCATGGGCTGCAGTGGGCAGACGGTGCTGTGGTGCCCAGCAAGTGGGGGGAGCCACTCCATGTGCACACGCCACGCCACACGCTGCGCCCCCGTTGTCGCAGATTTCCGAGGTGCAGCGCAAGAAGCGGCGTGCGCTCAACAAGGGTGCCGCCCGCTCCATCGCTGGCGCCTCCCTTGAGGTGATCAACAAGCGCCGGACGGAGAAGCCCGAGGTGCGCCAGGCCACGCGCGACGCGGCGCTGCGCGAGATCAAGGAGCGCGCCAAGAAGGTCAAGACGGACAAGGCAAAGGCGGTGAGTCAACAGGGGCGTGCGGGGCTAGCATAGGAGGCGGGCGGAGGAGCAGGAGGGTGCAGCGGTGTGCAGGTGGCGCACGCCGTCAGTCTGCGTGCAGCGGACGTGGGTGCAGCGCGGCAGTGATAGTGGGTACGGCATGAGCATCAGCAGCGGAAACACCGCGCACCAGGCTGTTAGGCGGAGCGGGACAGGATGATAGCTGTTTGCTGCGTTCCCTCCACGTGCAGGCCAAGGGCCCAGCTGCCCCCAAGCAGCAGCAGCAGAAGGCTGCCGTCGTCGGCCGCGGCAAGCGCTAAGCGGTGCTGCCAAGCTCCCCCATCTGTATGTCTGGCTTGCACTTGGTGAGGTGACGTCGTGCGCTCGCAACTGTGTGCTTCGTGCTGTGGCTGCGGACGGCCGTGGCCATCTCTCAGATGCAACATGGCACGGGCGCACGAGGCTTGAAGGTGGCACAGATGAATGTCAAACGAATGAGGCTCGCGCGCAGCAAAAGTGACGGAGAGGTGACAGATAATCGTGAGCCGCAGTCCAGCCCGCCGCCTGCTCACATGACCATGCCCATGCCCATGGCCTGCTTCTGCTGCCGGTAGTGCTGGCGGATGAAGTCAGCCTCCGGCGGCTGCTTGCCCTGGCTCTGGAAGTGCTTGATGGTCAACTGGACGTACCTGCGCAAGCAGAGGGAGGGGACCGCCACCACCACCGCGCGCAGACAGGGCAGGCGGGCGGAGGGAGAGGCACACACAACAAATAGGCGGCGAGAGACCGCATGGCAGCGCTTTTGAGTTTGTCGTCCAAGGTTCCTTCCAAGCAATGGCAATCAACACAGCAGTGGGATGCAGGTGATGCAAATGGAATGATTCGCTGTCCAGGTGCTGTGCAGTGGTGCAAGTGTGGGAAGTGTGTGCGCACAAAGACGTGGTGTTCTGTGAAATCGCGAGGATCCTGTCGCCGCTGCCTTCTACCTTCTACCAAGCACACAATCCAAGTCCTGGCACGGCAACAACCAAACCGCCAAACCTGCACACACCAGTCTTCAAATCAAGTGCTGCTCTCAACCTGCGCTGCTGCCCTCCAAGAAGCAAGTCTGATACCGCATCTGGCTGAGGCTGCCGATCGTCTGACAACCTATTCGCTGAGGTGCAGTGCAGTGTGAGATGCAGTGTTCGTGCGCACAGCATGCATGCTCGTGCACATAGGCAAGCTGCAAGCGCGCACAGCTCTGCCATAGCAGCGCTTTATGCGATGTTCCGTGCGTGATGCAAGCGGGCAAGCCGAGGAGTTGGGGTTCATGAATCACTTGCTTGCTGATGAACAGGTGCGCAGCGCGGCACCAAAACGTCTCTTCAGTGCTAGATGCGGAATCGTGAATGCAGCAGGGGCATAAGGCCACCAATATGGTGGGCGATGGTGCAACAAAATGGAGGGACGAGGGTGATGATGGTGCAAAGTGCGAACAGATTCACGGCTCGCAAACACATGAACAGCCAGCAACGAGTAAACCAGCACTTACTCGTCCTCACTGAACGGCTTGTTCTGCTGCACGCCACCAGCACCACCACCACCGGGGCCCATCATCATTCCACCAGCCATCATGCCTCCGCCTGCCCCTCCCATGCCACCGCCCATCATCATCGGGTTCATGCCTCCTCCCATCATCATGCCAGGCCCCATGCCCATGCCCATCATGCCCATGTTAGGGTTCAGCACACCAGGCATCTGCTGCTGCTGCATGCCTCCTCCCATCATCATCCCGCCTCCACCGCCGCCCAGCATCATGGGCTGCTGCATCATCATCATGGGGTGCTGTTGCTGCAAACCACCTGGCATCATCATGCCACCAACACCTCCTCCGGCCATCATCATTGGCTGCTGCTGACCCATCCCACCCATCATCATTGGCTGCTGCTGCTGCATCCCACCCATGACCATTGGCTGCTGCTGCTGCATGCCTGGCATCAGCACAGGCATACCCCCGCCTATGCCCATCTGCTGCTGCGGCGGAGCCATCATTGGCGGCTGGGGACCCCTGCCACCTCCTCCCATCATCATCCCGCCACCGCCGCCAAAGCCAACCTGACCACCGCCAGGCCCCTGGAGACCACCAGCACCACCACCAGCACCGCCGCCGCCAACACCAGGGCCAGCAGGGAGTTGCTGCACCTGCCTGATGCCGTCCATCTTGCGCTGGATCTTGCGGTAGTGCTCCAGGTACTCGTCGTACGTCATGGAGAGCAGGTCAGGCAACACGCCGTTGGGCTTGTGGGAGCCCCCCTGGTCGCGCTGCCGGTCACGCTCGCGCTCCCGGTCCCCTCCGCCTCCGCCCCGGGAGGTCATGGTGGTGGTGCCGCCGTGGCCACCAGAGAGACCTCCGCCGCTGAGCCCGCTGCGCGTCTGCCCTCCCCCACCGCCGCCATTCATCATGCTCCCTCCTCCTCTAGGGGGAGGAAGCGGGCTCCTGTCCCGCTCCCGCCCAGAGTCCTGCATGCCCATGCCCATGCCCATGCCCTGCCCCTGTCCCGCCATCATGTGCTGCTGCCGCTGCATGAACGGCTGGCCGCCGCCGTTGCCCTGCGGAGGCAGGCCCATGCCCTGCATACCCTGATTAGGGCCTCCAGGGCCGCCCATGCCACCTGGCCCACCCCGCTGCTGTTGCTGCTGCTGTACTTGCCTCTGCTGGTGCTGCTGGTGCTGCTGCTGTTGCGAGGGTGGCCTGGCGGGTTGATGCTGCAGCGGGACGAGTGGCACTCCGTCCGCCCTGGCTTGCTGCTCCATGAGCGCCACCAGCTGGTCGCCCACCTCCTGAGGAAGCTCAGTCCCGTCGCGCGCCATGTGCACCGGCTTGTTCTCATTGAGGGCGTTGACGAGGTGGCTGATCTTGTCGAAGGGCAGGGGGTGGTAGACGCACCACTGGATGGCGAACTCGCGGCCAAAGGGCTTGCCGCTCGACCAGAGGATGGTGCCCCCGTAGCCGCCCACTTGCGAGCGCATGACGGCGTAGCCGCTGAAACGGTTGGTGCTGTTGACGCCGAACACCAGACGAATCTGCGGTGCACAGGGGTGCAGGTGGCATCACAGAACACGTGGTGCGTCCGCGTCAGCTTGTCGGCAGCTGTGCTCAGGAGGAGAAGCTGTGGCCCCGCTCACTCCCACACCCCACACATGCGCAGTGCACCACGCACCTCGTCACTGCTGGCGTAAGCCTCCTCCAGCCGCTGCTCGTTGCCCCGCGTGGTGGCCCAGCCGCCCTTGCTGAACGCGATGTCAATGTTGTCCTGGTTGAAGCTGCGCATGATGAAGTAACGGATCGTCTTCCTGCCGCTGGTGCCGTTGGCTGCAACGTTGCCGCTGGTGGTGGTGGTGGTGGGTGGCTTGCTTGCTGTGGGTGCTGGTGCGTTGGGGCGGGGAGGGGGCGCGGCGATGGGCTGGTGCCGCTTGGGCGACTGGCCTGCCTGCTGTGGCTCGCTCTTGGCACCCAGCGCCTGCGTGAGTGCGTGCATGTGTGCATCTGGTGGAGCACAGGGCTGCGCACTGGGCGGGCGCGCGCCGTGCACGTCGAGCGTCGCACCTTGTTGAGGATGTCGGGCGCATTGGCAGGCAGCGGCTTGATGCGCGCAGGCGGGAATCGACGCTTGGGCTCCTCTTGCTGCTGGCCTGCCTCGCCAGACGCTGTCTTCTGCTCACTGCTTGCTGCTTGGGCCGATGCTTGGCCCCCGGCCGAGGACGTGGCGCCAGCAGCGGCGGCGTACCTGCTGACCTGCTGCTGCTGCTGCTGCTCCTCCTGCCGCGGAGGCTCTGCACAGGGAGAGGCGCAAGGCGAGATTGCAGCTCGTTGAACAGCGCTCCCCGGCGAGCAGCTGCTGAGCCGGAGAGCAGGCACATACGCACCTGCCGTGTGCTGATCGACTTCTGCCTGCTGAGCCCCAGCCGCTGGCTCCTCAGCACCTCCGACCTCCGCCCCAGCCTCCTCCAGAAGCAGGTCGTCCACCGTCTCGCCGGCACCGCCAGCGCCGTCATCCTCGTCGTCCCACAGCAGCTGCTCCTCCTCATCGGCCATCGCTAAGCTTTGTGGGCGCGACAATATGGGGAGCCAGTATGGGAGATTGGCCGCGGCAAGTGGGGAGGCGGCTGTTGGGCGGTGTGGCGGAGGGGGCGGAGGGGGCGTACTGGATCACCAGCGCTTCCTCTCTCCTCCCGCTCTCCTCTCCTCCACCCTGATGAGGGCTTGCTGATCCGTTTTGGAGCTCAGAGTGGGAGCCACCTCCTCTGGTTCGGCCTCTTCCGCGACCGCGGCGCACGTCTGTCAAGATGGCTGAGCAGGTGCGTCCCTCGCACCAGGCGTGCCTCCCTGCTGCGCGCGAGGCGGGACTCTGACGGAGTACTGCCTTCCGTGCTCTCCTCCTCGCCGCGCGTCGCCCGCAGACCGAGAAGGCGTTCCAGAAGCAGTTCGGCGTGACTGGCGGCTTCAAGAGCAAGGACAAGAAGGCGCCTGGCAAGAGCGGGCACCGCTTCTACAAGAATGTGGGCCTGAACTTCAAGACGCCCCGCGAGGCCATCGAGGGTGCGCGCAGCCTCAGGGATCATGTGCTGCTGCAGCATTGCCGCCGTCGGCGGGGGCCGTCCTCTAATTCAGCTGCTGCTCGCGCTTGCGGCGACGACAATCTGCAGGCGCCTACGTCGACAAGAAGTGCCCATTCACCGGCAACGTGTCCATCCGCGGCCGTATCCTCACGGGTGAGCAGCGGCGCAGCAGCGTGGTGGTGCGGGGTGCAGGGGGCAGTGGGAGATTCTCAGTACCGAGGGCCAGCACGCCGAGCCCGTGCTCGTGCTGGTTGCACGACGCGCAGGCGTGGTCAAGTCTACCAAGATGAACAGGACCATCGTCGTCAGGCGCGACTACCTGCACTACGTGCGCAAGTATGCCAGGTGCGAGCCAGGTGGCGCGCAGAAGCCGGAGCTCCAGCAGCAGCAGGAGCAGCAGGAGCAGCAGCACGCCGTCGCTGCAGTGGCGCTGGGCCGCCTCGTCAGCGGGACAATGCAGCCAGGGAGCACGATCTCGGGGAGCTCGAAGTGGCTCGAGCCTACGCATGCGCGTGCTGGTGGTGCTGCAGGTACGAGAAGCGTCACTCCAACGTGTCGGCGCACTTGTCGCCCGCGTTCCGCTGCAAGGAGGGCGACAACGTCGTCATTGGCCAGTGCAGGTGCGAGGCGCAGCTGCAGCAGCGTGCTGGATGATGTAGGGCCAATGCAGTGTGGGCAGTGGGCTATCTGGGACAGGTGCTGTTGACGGGCAGGGGGCCCGCTGTGGGCCGCCAGGGTCGTGCCGCCGCCGCACTCCGACACGCAGCCGACGCGTGGTCCCTGGTCACCTGCCCACCACTCCCGCAGGCCCCTGTCCAAGACGGTGCGCTTCAACGTGCTCCGGGTGGTGCCCCAGGGCGCGTCCGCCAAGAAGGGCTTCTCTGGCTTCTAAGCAGCGCAGCACAGGGCGATGGGAGCCAGCGATTGCAGCCGGCGGGCGGAGCAGCTACATGGGTAGAGCAGCAAGTCTGGCGTGACGGTGCCGCTTCCTGCTGCTTCTTTCCAATGGGTGCAAGGCGCTGGGTACGATTGGGTGGCCGCCGCACTTGCAGCACTCGCAGCACTGTGGCAGTAGCAGGGTGAAGCAGCGTGGCAAACAGTGCAGTGCAGTGTGCAGCCGCAGCCGGATGCAGATGGTGCACAAGGGGGCAAAAGAACTGCAGCAACGGTCAGCGGCCTGACGCATCCGCCGAGCTTTACAAATGGAGGGATCTCAAGCCACCACGCGACAAGCGATGCTGCTAGCAAGCCCATACAGGTCCGGGACGCTGTCGTACACCAGCGGCACTAGCGCCAGTGTCCTCAGTTCAGGAAGCCCTGCACAGCAACATCAACACACGCAAAGTGGTCATCATCGCTTGTCTCACCCGCAGCACGCTACCAGACCAGAGTCAGGCCCCGCAAAGCTAGCTGCGCTCACCTTGCAGTTGGGCGCGCCGCACTGGCACCTGACGCGCGCCGAGCCCTCCTCCTCGCGGAACCGGTAGTCAAACGTGAGCTCCTGCCCCGCCTTGAGCGCCGTCTTGGCAAAGAAGGCAATGTGCGGCTCGCCCTTCTCGTCCATCAACACCTGCACACGCCAGGTGCACGCACACCACCCCGTTCTTGCAAGAAGTGTGCAACAGCTAGCCATGCCCAGGCCCCCGCCCAAACCGCCTTCCACATGGACCCTGCGTCGTCTCCACAGCTGCTGCGCCAAGGCTGCAACGCCCCACCCCACCCTGCCTCCTTGCCCTCCCGCTGCCCCGCACCTTGGTGTAGAGCGAGGGCATGCAGCAGTGGTTGGCAAAGCGGCTCCAGCTGCCGCTGCTGGTCGAGTCCACCATGATGTCGTCCGAGGCCTTGAAAAAGTAGCAGTCGCGCCCCTCCGCCCTGTGACGCAGCACCACCAACAACAACCTCATTCAGGAGGAGCAAGCGTCATCGCGCCCCCCCGCCCACCCATCGTGCCCCTCGCCGCCACCACCACCACCACATGGTGCTGTGCTGGCACCGCCCTCCCTGCTGCGCCTCACGCCTCACCTGTACTTGCGCTCCAGCAGGTCGGCCACCGACGGCCGCACGCGCACTCCCCGGTACTCGCTCACGAGGCTGTCGGCCGGGAGGTCACGCAGGGCAAAGATGCCCCACCCGTGCACGCCTGCACACACACGCGCGCGTGATGGTGATTATCTATGCTCAACTGCTTGCCAGAGATGGCCGCACCAGACGATATCTCGACACACTCACACACATGCACACCACCAGTCACACACGCGGCATTCCAACATTGGCACGTGAGCCCTCTTGCCTGCAGCACCGCCGGTTTGCTATACGTGGCAACTGCGATACTGCATGCCGTCTTGTCTGACGTCTCGTTCTGAAACAAGACGTGACGCAAGGGGTGTCAGCAGGGAAGCAGGGGCCTGCTACTGCAGGGATCAGCCTGCTGCACGCCATGACCAGGCAGCAGGACAGCCCACCAGCGACGACGCAGGTCGTCGCGCGCACGGTTGGTGATCTGACCCTTTGCCCACCCGAGTTTCCAAAGGTGGGTCGGAATGGCTCCTTGCTCACCTGACTTTCCAAACGTGAGGCGGAATGGCTCCATGGCCCTGGCCTGCCTCAGCCGCTGGTGCGCCGGCAGAGCGCGGAGCGCGTTCCTGGCCGCCACAGCCGAGCTCATCATGGTCCCTGCAGCACAAGAAGGAGGACCGCAGCAGCAGCTAATCAGGGAGGTGGTGAGTAGGTCCCGTCACTGAGTTGCGGTTCCCTTGATAGCCCGTCCTGTGTGCACATGTTGCCATTGTTGCTGCGTCCGCCTGTGTGCGACAGGCTATCCGCAACAGCTTCCTCCAAGCATCCGACACGCATCTGCAAACACGCCCCGAAAACAGACCCTCCCGCGCTCACCAGAGCCGCCGGCTGCAGCAGCAGCGCCCCCGCTCCCCACCTGCCCCTGCTGACCCTGACCCGCCGCCCCTCCACTCAAAGGCGGCAGCTGCGGCCCTCCACTCCCCGCCGCCTTATCCGCCCCCGCCCCCGCCGCAGTGGGTGGCGCAGTAACTGCCGCAGGTGCCACGCTCCCTCCCGCCGCTGCTTGCGTGGCCGCTTGCGCCACCGACAAAACCAGCGCCGCCGGCATGACGCCCCCGATGAGCGCGTACTGCCTAGGGTCTGGGTACGGCCCAGGCTCCATGCTCCCAATCCCAGTCGCCCGCTTCCCGTCGCCCCGCTTGGCTGGCTTCGCAGGCTCCCCACTCCCCTGATGAGCTGAAGGCTTGCTGCCACCCGCCACACCCGCACCCTCCTCCCCTTCCTCCTGCTTCACCTCCACCGCCTCCTGCTTCACCTGCACCCCCTCCACCCCTGCCGCCGTCGCCGTCGCCGCCGGCTGCTCACCCGCACCCGCGGTGCCGTCCGCCCCGGCCGCCCCGTCACCATGCGGGTGGTTTTCGCTCGAGGGCTTGGGCTCTGGCGGTGGGAGCATGTCGTCGAACGAAAAGTCAGCGTCAGCGTCGTCCTCCTCGTCTTCCTCCTGCTGCTGGTGGCGGCGGTTGGAGGCCTGCGGTGGCGGCTTGGAGGTGGTGGTGGTGGTGGTGCGTCCGTTGACTTGCTGTTGGTACCGTTGCCAGTCCTCGGGCGCCCAGGCACGACCTTGCGGCACGGCCCACAGCCTGCACGCACGACAGGGGGGGCAGCAGGGATGGTAATGCTAATGGGATGCAAATCATTAATCTCTCTTTCGCACTCGCACTCCCACCCTGACCAACCAGCATGGGTTATCCATCAGGAAATGCTCCTGGCTCACGGCATACGACTTGCGCTCCCACGCACGCCACCTACCACCACCAATACCACGAACAGGGGGGCAGCAAAGGTGAGAAGGTGCCCACTTCAAGGTGTGTCTCATCGGCCAGGTGTGGCAGCAGCATTCTGAGTGTGCAGGCACCACTACCCCGGCAAACGCGCCGCGCCAAAACGACACGGTGGCTTTGCGTGCCACTCGCAGCCACTCACTTCAACAGCCAGCACGCAGCCCCCGCCCCGCTCATTTGTGCACCTGGCCCCAGACACCATGTGCGCTACTCAATGCAACACAAAACCCAGTTCAACAGCCAGCACACAGCCCCCGCCCCGCTCACTTGTGCGCCCTGGCCCCAGACACCATGTGCG
>QAXK01007833.1:0-15566 GCA_004335735.1 Chlorella sp. KRBP
TGGACCTTCAGGGCTGTGGATCAGCAGCAGCAGCAGCAGCAGCAGCAGCAGCAGCAGCAGCAGCAGGCAGCAGCAGCAGCACAAGAGACAGTCACAGCAAGCTCTACAGCCAACAAGGACATGATAATGGACGTGAGGTTGGCATCGCTTGGCCGGTGACACTGCTGTGCATGAAACAGCAGCAGGACACATTGCACTCGAGTTCGTGCTGCACAGCAAGCATGATTGGAATGCCAACAGCACCAAAGTGCTCGACACCACAGACACATGCACTTTGTGCTGTTGCAGCACGCTAGTTGCTAAACTTGTGTGTAAACATTAGATGGTTGCGGTTGCCACTCACAGTCTCCGGGCATCCAGGTGTCGGTGGCCTTGTTGATCTCCTTGTTGGCTGCGGCCTTGGTGAACCAGCCAGACTTGACGGCGTCAGCGCAGTTGGTGAACACGGGCTTGCCGTTGGTGGTGGGGCCAGTGGCGGTGAAGGTGGCAACGGACTACAGCACAGGGTGGGACACACAGTGCAGCAGCAGAGGTCTCAAGTGTCACAGCATGCCTGTGAGATGCGCCCTAGCAGCTCAAAGCGCAGCATGCTGGCCAATGCAAGCTGTGCGGCACCTTCCCGCTGTTCAGTGCAGTTGCACACAGGGCAAGGAACACGCCAATGCAGTCCTGTGTGTGCTGCAACGCAGGACTGCTCCAGCAAGGCACCCACACAACACACACCTGGTGGTTCAACAGACCGCTCTGGCCAATGACGTTCATGGAGACGGACTTGGGGTCAACCTTGAGCATCTTGGCAACGACTGCGATGAGGGTGGACTTCTTGCCGTCAACCTTGGTGCCACGGTTGTCGAACTGGATCTGCAGGCTGTGGTCAACGACAGTCAACGGAAGGAGACACACGGGGCAAAGAGGCAGCGTAAGCAAGCGCGCACAAGCAAGACAGAAGGATTCCAACTCGATAGCTGCAGAACTCGTCACTGCTGTCCATGCAGAAGAGGGGACCTGCTGCACTCAGCTTCTGTCTTGGCCACAAGCGTACGACCGCATGAGAGCAAGCACGTTCATCGCGTCATACCACACACGAGAGAAATGCGACTTGAGGTGGTCTGCATGTTGCTGAGTCGGCATATGGAAAATCTCAAGGGTCACCCGGAGCATCGAGTGACCCGGGATCGAGCTCTGCATCACTGACGCACGCCTATGCTTTGCAGTGATTCAGAACGCAACAACAGCTGCTTACCTTGCTGTGTCAGGCCTTGGCTGTGCCTGGGCGACACCTGCAACAGTACCAGAGAACAGCATATCCATGCTTCAGCTTCTCTGCAAAGAGCACTTCAGGTAATCCAGCCAAAACATGCTGAACCAATGATCTCACCTGCAATAGCGAACATGGCCACAATGGCCAGGGCGATCATGTTGCGAGCCATCGTCGACACAGTCAGCTGGCGTCGGGACCAGAAGGTTCTTTGGTGATCAGCTGATGTTGTGTTGGCTACCGGTGATAGTGATAGTGGGCCAGGTGGAGGCTTTATGTGCCCTGGCCCAACGATTGCTCAGTCGTTAAGACCTAGCAGGGGTCTACGAGCCAGAGTGACACCCACCCGAACCCCCTTTAAGGCGCGCGTACGCTCATTGGAGAGGTTCAGGACTGACTGGTGCACTGCAATAGGCATACCTGCTGCCTTTTCCCGCTGTCAACGGTACCAGGCTTACACCATGAAGGCCGTGCTCGCTCTCGCTTTGCTGCTGGCTGTAGCTGGTAAGTGTCACAACCCGCTTTCTGAGGCCGTAGGCGTTCGATCGTGGCGCACGCATGTAGATTGCGTCCGCAGCAACATGATCAAAACAGATCTCAAAACAAAACCTTCCAAACTGTTGCCTTACGGTCGTCAAATGCCGCCACTCTGCCGTCTGCGACGTGCAGGTGCATACGCTCAGACTCAGGATGGTGCATTGTGAGTGACCGAGCGCCTTGCCGCCCATGCAGCATGCATACTTGCACTCTGCTTTGATCAGCACCGACCACCGGGCGACTGCATCCACTCCCTCAGTACAGCAGTAGCTTGAGTATGCCCAAAGTCAATTTGGTTCATGGTTTGCATCAGCTGGCACGTGTTGCACCAAAGGTCCCTATGGCCGTGCCATGTGACTCGGTCTGGCGCCAACGAAGTCACGACACTTGCATGGTTCCTTGCATCAGGCAGCAGCAGACGACGACGGGGTACATCAGATGTTGAGACGTGTGTCTCGTATTGCTACACATCCAGGCACCTTCACGTTGACTTCCTGCCCTGCTGTTGCGTTCCGAATGCAGGATCAGCATTCAATTTGACAACCGTGGCAGCAAGGTCATGAGCAAGGACGCAGAGACGAAGATCATTGCCGCCCTGGCCAAGCATGTCTTCATGGTGCCCACCAAGGATGTTGTCAGGAGCACCGGCATGGGCCAAAGCAGCCTGGTCAACCACCAGGTGATGACAACCACCTGCACTGCCCACACTGCAGCATGCAGCCTTGCTGCAGTTGGCAGCAGTTGATAGCTCTGCAAGTTATTTGAGAGCTGACTCCAGGTTAAAGCTGTCTCAAGTAATCGTGGCCTCTGCTCCATTGTGTGCTGCGCATGTATGAACAGCTGTAGCGAGGTGCAGTCACTGCACTGAGTGGATGTGCAGTAATGAGGCCCAGACGGACCAGACAGCTGAGATTCCGTCATGCCTTTGCAGTTATTCACATTGTTGAGGCATGCATTCCAGTCACGTGTCAGCCACCTGCTACAGATGCGGCAACCCCGCCCTGCTTGCCTGCATGCACCCTGTGCGCCCCGTGCAAGTTGCAGACACACAGCTGGGTTGTGAGCCAATTGCAAGAGGTCTTGTTTTCCCGTATGGCCAACTTTTGCTTGTACGCACCAAGCTGACCCGTCCCTTGTCACCGCCTTTGCCATACTGCCTGTCGCTTGATGGTGCTGTGCAGTCTGTTGTGACCTACACCGCTGCTGGCCCCACCACCAACGGCAAGACAGTGCTGGCAAACTGCCAGGTACGCTGCAGGGGCTGCTCACATGTGCTTCGCTGCAGCCGCGGTGATAGGCCCTGCATGCAAACTGCGCATAAATTGACAGGGGGCGTCCGGGGTCGTATGCATTAGAATTGCATCTGTGGTATGGCGAGGAGACTGTACTTGAGCAGCAAGCCAGGGCTGCACACGTTTCCAGTTTTTTTCTGTTCGGTCTGCTGCATCCTCATTTCTGCGGCCATCTGAAGGACGTGACACAGCCGGCCGTGCGTGTATGCGTCTCAGCATGTCACTCGGTGAGTCATCTCAGCAACGCTGTGACCTTGGCCAGTCTCCTACTATCCAGTCAGCCCCTGCCATCACTCTGCTTGAGCAACCAGCCTCACCTCATCCCTGTTTGTGTGTCTTGACACGGGCATTGTGTGTGTGTGTGTGTGTGTGTGTGTGTGCAGGCCAACACCAAGGGTGGCTGGCTGTCTGGCTCCACTGCTGCCAAGGAGATCAAGAAGGCCACTGACACCTGGGCTCCCGGAGACAGCGTCAAGGTGCAGTCCGCAACCTGCGCACCCGCTGCTGGCGTGGTCAAGGCTGCACCCGGCCCCAAGACTGCTGCCCCTGTCCCTGGCGCCAAGGTCCCCACCGGCCGCAAGATGCTGTAGACTGCTTGTGTGAGCTCCATCTGTGCAGATGTGCAGTGTGCCACATGAATGACACAGTGCGTGTTCATGCCTACGTGTCAGAAGCACAGGCTGTGCTAGCTATCCCATCTGTAGGGTGTTGTGACGTGTGCAGCTGCAAATGCTGCGGGCCCAGAGCTCTGCCTTGATCGCACACGCACATGCCTTGCTCATGAACGAGCAGCTGTGCTGGGGTGAGTGCTGTGAGCAGTGAATGTTGCCCTGTGTGGAGTGCCGTGCTGATCAGCCATACGGACAGCCCTTTGGTTGCTACACCAGGGGCATTTTTGGTGATGCCCTGTGTTTTTGCAGCCAAGCAGTGACTGACTGCAAAGGCCTAGCGGGGTATGCGGTAGTACAAGTAGTGCACAGTAGGCAGCACACTACAAGGCATGTGTTTGCACCTCAGAAGTTGGGTCAGTGGGGTTGCCTGGAGGTGCATCTTGGCACCACTGTAGTTCAGGAGCCTGTATCGAGGTAGTACCCCGACCAATTGTCAGGTAGCTCAGCTAGTGTAGCTGCCAGAGTAGGCACAGCATGGGTGCATTGGTGGCGTTCCTGGAGCAAAATTGCACTTGCACATTGGTTGACGAGCACGCGTGTTGGTGGTGCTACAGTATGACGGATGGCTGCCGCTGTGGCTACCACTGATGGCATGTCACCGTGACATGAGTAATGTGACATGAGTCATGTGCATGTAACCTGTACAAAGGCATACTTGGGGGTGCTATGTGATGTATCGTACAGTGTGAGTTCTCAGCTACAGTTTCTGCTGCATGTTGTCAATGATGTCCTGCACTAACAATCGCATGTTGACAGGAGAGTCACACCTCTTCAAGCGTCTCAGCACATTGCAGTAGTGCCACACAAGCACTACAGCATACCATTGTGACCATTGTGCACGTGATGCACAGTCACAGTTGCTGCAGCTTCAGCCTGTCTTGGTCTCTCCACAGTCTTTCATTCAATGCATTTGTCTTTGCAAGCGCTGACAGTGACAGGCATTACAGCTTGTCACCACTGCTAGTAGCAGCCTCACACTCCTGATGCAGCAAGCAGCACAATCACTCTTCAGATGAGTGTTGCAACGTGTAGGGTCTGCGGTCTCCGACCATGTGGCAGCAGTGCAGCTCATCACAGCTGCTGCTAGCGATGTTCCTTGCCCTGACCGACGAGGACTCAGATCTGATGACTGCAGCTGCTTTTCAGCACACGATACTCCCTCAGGGCAACTCCCAGCTGGAGCACAGTCAAGCCAGAAGGGCGCCACTCTAGAAGATCAGCCCCCTCCTGTCATTGTTGTGCAGGTAGTTCAGCGCGTAGTCCAACCGGTTGAGCAGCATTGTCTCCGCAACCACAGGCTCGATGGTGCTGCACACCCACCACCTGCAAGCAGCGCACCCACAGCCAAAGGTCACATTCGCCCCCACGCACCTCATTGCAAAAGTGCTGTTGCAATCTGGCTTGTACCATTACCATGATGTCCAACGATGGTGACCATGGACTTCGACATCCGGGCCAACATGAGAGACGCCATACCTTGCAAGCCAGGATAATGTCATCACATCACCCGGCACAGCAGTAGCTGGCAGTTGAGGGGGTGGCAGGCTTTACACTCAGATACCAGCTGTGCCAGCACAGCAACCCCTGCGGCATTGCTGCACCCCTGCCAACCTCACAAACAGCTTGCCGCCGGCCTCCAGCTGCTGCTGGAAGAAGGCCGCCTTGTGTGGCTCGTTGACCGGCCCCAGCTTCTGGGCCTTACTAAAGCAGTACTTGTCCAGCCGCGTGCGCAGCGTCTCTCCGGTGCCCGCTGCGCTGTACTGCGTGGCGCTGCGCCGTGGGCGCTGGGGCTGCAGGGTCCCTGCGGATCAGGTTCACGCAAAGCCAAGAGCAAGAGGGTTGTCAGCGCACCATCAGAGGTAGGCTGTGTGCCACCAGGAGACCTGCAGCTATGCACATGATGTACATTGGTGATACTACTTATGCTAGTAGCACGTTTGTACGCACCTGCCTTGCCAAGGTAGAAGGCCAGCACAGGGCTGTGTGTCTCAGTAGCCCTTGCAGCTGTGGCCAGGCTGGCGCCTGCATGTTGTGGCACACAGCCGCCCCTGCTGGGCGGCAGCCGCACACCCCACTGCAGGTTCACGCAAACACACATGTGCGGCAGACACACACAACACGCCTTGTCAATTGTGCGGTACATACATCATGTCAAGACGGGAGTCTCAAGCTCTGGATGTGTGTCGACGCACGGGCAAGCAGCTTCTGTGCAGGTCATGTGATGCTTTGGCGCCATTGAAGGGAGGGGGTCTGTGCAGATGGCATGGGGCAAACCCCAGTACCTGGGCTGATGGCCATTGCTGAGAGTCGGCTTACTTCCCTGGCTGTGCACAGCTTCATCAGCACACACTGCCGGCCCATCAACTGTTGGTTGCATGCAGCTCATATGTCATCAACATGCACTCCATCAACAACTCACCCTGCAGGCCACATGTGTTGCGTTGTTGGCTCACCTCATACAAGCCAGGCTGTGCTGGCACTGCGCTCTTGAGCCTCTTCAGCTGCTGGGGCTCAGCAGGCACCCACTGGCTGAAGCCCTCCAGCACACCCGCCAGGTCATCTGGCACACACTCACGAGCTAGCCGAGGCCCTATGCGTACACCACAGCCTGCTGCCACAGCTGCCCGCATGGCTGCTGCCGATGGTGGTGCTGGTGTTGCAACTGCTGCTGCTACTGCTATGATGGGTGTGGATGTGCCTGGCCTGCTGAGCACAGCGCGCCCAGAGTCAACACCTGCTGACTGAGGCGCTGGGTATGCCACGGTGCTGCTGCCATCCGGGCATTGCGTGCTGCTGTTGTTGCTGGCCATAGGCGTACTGCCGCTGCTGCAGTTGGTGGTGCAAGGCACTGGCAGACTTGCTTGCGCAGACACCCCTGCCGTCGACCGTGCTTCTGCTGCAGCTGACACAATGAGTACAGCAGGGTATTGCACAGGCTGCACAGCAGCATCCTGGGAATGCTGCTGCTGCTGCTACTGCTGTGTCTCTGGCTGCCAGTGGCCCCCACACGGTTGCCTCTGTGCAGCAAACGGCATGTACGCAGCCTCCTCTGCATCATCGCGCTTGCCCTTCTGCTGGCTGCTGTGCACAACTTGACCCTGCTGTGGGCCATCCTGGTACTGCCCCTGGCAAACCTGCTGCTGCTGCTGCTGCACTTTTTGCCTGTGCTCCTCCTGGACTGCCTGCTGCTGTTCATGACCTTGCTGCTGCTGTGAGCAGTGCTGTTGCTGGTCGCTGGCCCACTCAGTGTGGCTACTTGGCTGATACTTCAGCCCAGGGCTTGCTGCTGGTGTGGCCAGCCTGCTGCCTGCCCTGCTGCTGCTCCTGCTGCTCACCCACTGCTTCAAGGCAGCCCAGGGCCCCACTCCACCCCTGCCACCACCGACATACTGTGGGCCCTGACCAGCTTGTGCCCTGGGGCTCAGCAGCTGCTGCTGTGCCTCAGGATCACCTGAAACAGACTGGCCGACGTGCTGCTGCTGCTGTGCTGCCTCAAGAGCAGGCTGCTGGAGCTGCCTGGCTGGGCTGCTGGTGGGGCTCACTGCTGTGCTGCAAGCCCTGCTGGCTGCCCTGCTGGCTGCAGCACTGTGCAGCCAATGCTGCAGCCCCTTCAACACACCCCTTCCACCAGCCTGTGGCGCCTGCTGCAGTGTGTGCATCTGCTGCTGCTGGCCTTGTTGCTCCTGCTGCTGCTGCTGCTGCTGCTGCTGCAGGTGAGCATCCAGGTCCAGCATCTGCCCAGTGAGTGTGTAGTGCTGCTTGGCGTGCTGGTATGCCTCGGATATCTGCGTCTTGGTCAAAGCCCGCCCTTTGCAAGCCTTCTGAAAGGCATTCCATGACAGCTTTGTGCGGCCTGCGGTCAGGCCAAAGCAACCTGAAGCCACCGTGGCATCTTCCACGGCTGCTGTCAACTGCTGGGCAGATATTGGGGTGCCATGTTTGTTCAAGTGAGTGCAGTTCGTCTGACTGTGGTGCTGCTGCTGGTCAGCATCCAGGTGCTGGTCTGGTTGCTGGTAGCTGTGCCTGTGCTGGGGGTGCTGCAGGGCGGGGTTACTGTTGTGGTTAGCCAGCAGGTGGTAGACAGCCTCCCGCAGCTTCTGCAGCTCATGTGAGGCGTCACCTGAGAGGTGGAACGGGTCTAGGTGGCTGTCAAGTGAACCATCAGCCCCCGGTCGTCCTGCTGCAGTCGTGACGTGTGTTGGCTCTGCAAGATTGCTGGCGGTCGCAGAGGGTCCCGAAGTGCATCCCACTTGCAGCTGCTGCTGAGCCTGCTGAGAGATTGGAAAGCCACTTTGTACGATGTCTGAAGTGCGAGAGGTGCAGCCTTCCGTGTTGATGAGAGCCTTGGTCGCAATGTCCTGGCTGGAGCCGGCTGCAGCATCAAAAGCAGCAGCAGCCCAACTTGCGATGCTCACAGCCTGACCAGCTGCAACAGAGGCAGTTTGGTGCTGCTGCCGCTGCAGGTCTTCAGGTTGTCTTTCCCAATCAGCAACGTCCAAAGGCCGCTGTGTCGTGATAAGTACTTTGAGGCCCTCTTTGAGTGCTGTCACCTGATGGGCCCTGCATGTGCTGCTGTCTGCTGTCACCTGGGGTGTGGTATACTGGCTATCAAACTGACATTTGTAAGATCTCCACTGCCTGTTCAGCTCATCCCGGGTCCATTTGCCTTTGTGCTCGCGTTGAAAGCTGTTCCAATCAAGTTGCTGACGTTCATGTGGGCGTGCCATCGATGCTCAGCATGCCGCGCGACTGAAACATGATTGCATATTCACTACTGCAGCCCAATTCATTGCCGTCCTGGGTATTATCGTAAGGAGCTGTTGCCGTTCAAATGCGTCAACTGCCACCTTCACAGTAACGGTCCTGCGCCAGCTGGTTCGATCTCTTGCCCGATGTGTATCCAGAACTGCGGTGAGGTCGATATTGCCTCGATCGAGGTGCAGCTGTCATGCTCCTGCTCACAATGACTCCAAACCAACTTACAGGTGTTGCTGCCAGGCATGGCATGCCATGAATGCTGGCCATGAGCATGGCTTCAAGTGCAGCTCGCAAGCTCAGACAGTCAAAAGTTGCTGGAAAATGGACCTCACAATATGCTTTGCGACTGTACAGCTGTCATGCGCCTTCGGCATGCATCGCAGCAGCCCCTCCAGCCAAAAACACTCAAGGCACAGCATGCTGTGCGCTCAACACAGCACAGCTGCTGTGTGTAGTGTTGCAGCGCAGCCTCCTGATCAGCCCAGAAAGCTAAATGCCCTCAACACAAACAGACAGCGCAGCTGCTCATGCGTAGCACGGCATCAGCCTCTTCGTCGGCCCCAACCAGCCACATGCCCTCCACTCAACACAGTGTGCAGCAGCTCATGCGTAGCACCACCAGCACACAGCACAGCCGCTCAAGCATACAACCACACAGCGCAGCTGCTCATGCGTAGTACTGCAGAGTGGCCTTCTTCTTGGCCTGTACTGCCACGATGCCCTCCACAAAGTCCTCGTGGTTCACCTCCAGACCATCCCGCCGCAACGCCAGCATGCCCGCCTCCACACACACCTGCAGCAGCAGCAGTGGGAACAACATGCAGTGCCGTACAGCAGTGCAGAGTGAGCGACAGCATAAACCCATGAAGAAAGGATACGGCATGCCTGCTTCCACATGCCATACCACAGCAACACGCAGCAGAATGCAGCCCAGCGGAAGCAGAGACCCTGGGCGATGCTTCACACGACCCAGTTTGCGGGGTCACTGTGCAGAAAGCAGCACGCCAATCACATTTTAAAACCCCACAGCAGTTGCTGGCACTTGCTGTTCCGACATGATACAACAAGGCCTCCCAGCAGCAACCCCTCGCACTCTGTGGCCCACGTACCGCCTTGAGCTGTGCTGCGTTGAAGTCGTCGCTGCTGCGCGCCAGCTCCTCAAAGTTGACGTCTGGTGCGACGTTCATCTTGCGGCTGTGAATGCGCAGGATCTTGGCGCGCGCGTCCTCGTTGGGGTGAGGGAACTCGATCTTGCGGTCCAGGCGACCGCTGCGCATCAGGGCCGGGTCCAAGATGTCTGCACGGTTGGTGGCGGCAATGACCTGCGGCACACTGGGACAGCGGGGTTGCTGTTGGAACTGTTACAAAAGAAGCGTCGATGGTGTGTACACTGTCTCTCTAATGCTACCCAAGTCCTTGTCCTGCCGCCACCCTGATGCAGTTGCTGCTCCCCCCCCCCCACAGCTGATAAACACACACAGCTTGGCTCTGTCATGCTGGCTTACTTTCGCAACATCCTTTTCCACACACAAGACCATTGCCGCCACCCGCAAGCAGCCCACCTTGACGTTGTCGTTGCTGGTGAAGCCGTCCAGCTGGTTGAGCAGCTCCAGCATGGTGCGCTGGATCTCACGCTCACCAGACAGCTCGCTGTCAAACCGCTTGGTGCCAATGGCGTCAATCTCGTCTATGAAAATGATGGCAGGCTGCTTCTCCTTGGCCAGCGCAAACGCATCACGCACCTGGCAGCAGCAGCGGCAGCGCGGCGGGCAGCAGCGGGACAGTAGTATGAGCATGACTAGCTCAGAGGCCTGACAGCAACAGCGGTGCATTACAGCCTGCACCTTGTGTCACGAAACAGCACACCAGCTGTGGCCCACTGCATTGGATGCGTTGCCCGACCGCCCCCCTTCCACACACACCCCACCCCCGCCATGCAAGACCGCCAGGCTGCAACCTCACCATCTTGGCACCATCACCGATGAACATCTGCACCAGCTGTGGCCCCGCGAGCTTGAGGAAGGTTGCGTTGGTCTGTGCTGCACACGCGCGGGCCAGCAGGGTCTTGCCTGTGCCTGGCGCCCCGTACAGCAGCACACCCTTGGGGGGCCTGATGCCCAGCTTCTCAAAGCGGTCCTTGTGCTGGATGGGCAACACAATGGCCTCCACCAGCTCCTGTGTGTGTGGACACGGGCATTGCAACCAAGGGATACCAAGGATCAGCGTGTGTGTTTGTGTGGGTTTAGGGGCAAGGTAAATGGAGACGAGTGCAACACAAGCAGTGCATTGGGACCAGGAAGGGGACAAGGGTGTTTGACGCGGAAGGGGCAGGGGCACAACAGGAATGGGCAGGGCAGGGTGATGCACACTGCTGCGGAATGGGATGTACTTGCTGACGTGTCAGCTCCTGCTCAACGCTCTTGTACAACTATCTGACTGTGTATGAATGACCGCATGGTGCAGGCTCGAAGCAGGCTGCTGCTGCTTTGTGCTGGGACAGGCCCCTGCAGGCGTGAGAGGAGCCAATATAACCCCTTTGCTGTTGCTGCTGCATAACGCGTGAGATTCTATGTTGTTTGCCCACGTCCCTGGATAGGACGTCAACCCCCCAGACAGCCCCTCCCCAGTAGCCTACCTGGATCTGCTTGTCTAGGCCGCCAATGTCGCTGTAGTCCTCTGTGGGCTTCTCATCAACCTCCATCGCCTTCACCCTGCTGTCATACTCTGCTGGCAGCGTGTCCAGCACCAGGTAAGAGTCCTTGTTGACTCCCACCAGGTCCCCAGGCCGCAGTGTGTTGGCATCGACCAGGCCCACCACAGGCAGGAAGATGGTCTGCCGGGTGGAGGTCTTCAGCACAACACACTTGCCCTGCCGCTGCGCGTCTATGTCTGCTGTGGCGCCATCCTCCTCCTCCTCTTCCTCGGGCTTTATGTCAAGGACCTCGACTATGTTGCCCACGAGGTAAGGCAGCTGGTTGTTGAGCTTGATCTTCTCCTTGTTCTCCTTCACTTTCTCCTTGTAGCTGTTCTGGTCTAGCTGCAGGCGTGTAGCCTCGTCCTTCAGGACCCTGATCTCGTTTTCTAGCAATCTAGCTCTGTTGTTGATAGCATCTGCAGACATATGCTCGAACTCCTTTGGCAAGGCATCCTCTGTGTCCTCAAACACTTCCTTCTCTATGTCCATGCTTGCTGCTGTGCTGCTGCTGTTGCGGGTGCTTGCGTGTAGCACTCAGCAGGTCCAAGACGACCACGAGATACGATGTGCTGAAGAGGCAACTGACTGAGGCGAGAGCTGTGGCGTGATCAAAATCCGGAGCAGAAGTGGTTGGGCAACGAGAGCTCTCGCACTTCCAGGCTACCCAAAAGTAATCAGAATACCCAGCAAATGCATTACGAGTCCCTGATCACACGCGGTGGATGACGGGCGAGCTTACGTGAACGCAGGTTCAGTGCTGGTGGTTTTCCTTGCAAGCCAGTGAGCAGATGCAGCTCATGTCGTGACACATGTACATGAAAGCACATCAAGTTGGCGTTGTTGCACTGCTGACAGCAGGAGGTCGCAGCTCACCACTGCCTTAGTGACCCCCACCACCCCACAGCCACAACCTGCTGTACTTCCTTGGTCTGTAGTTGGTCCACAAGCCTGCAGCCACCTGGCATGATGCACAGCCAACTTTGTTCAACTCCATCGTCGTCATTATCCAGTGCACCACCTACCAACGTGCTGGGATTGGCAAGGCAACCACGCACATGCAGGTTGCACGCCAGAGCAAGCAACAACCCCTTCAGCAGCAACACAGCTGGCAGCGCAAATCCTGTGTTCAAGTCATCAGCCAAGCCTCAAGCCAGCAGTAGCAGCAGCACCAGCAATGGAGGCAGCGGCAGCAGCAGCCAATCCACAGCCTTGCAACAGCCAGGATCAGGCTGGAAAGCTGGCATGTCGGAACACAAATGGCAGTGGAGAGGCAGCAGCATACACTACGTGGTGAGGCAAGCTTCATGAACAGCCTGAACTCGAGCATCCCAGACCACAGCCTGATGGATGGTGGGCATGGTCTTCACAGCCTTGGTGCACCTTGCTGCATCATTTGACACCAGGCTGACCTGTCCAGGGCGATGTGTGTGCGGTTCATACCACCTCAGCAGACTGACCACACCGTTTGGGACGCATGGTGCATGGTGCACTCCGCCTACAGCCTTCTGGGTAGTCCTGTCGTCGTCCTGCGTGCCTGCCGCTGCTTTGAGCCCGCCAAGGAGCAAGGAGCAGCAGCTGACCAGCTTGCGCCCACTTCTGTGCTGCTGCCTGGCTGCATGCTGCTGCTGGCGTGTGTGTCACTGTGAACGCAGACCGCAGGGTGTGGCAAGCCAGTGCTGCTGGTGCATGGCTTTGGTGCCTCGTGTGGCCACTACAGGAAGACCATCCCCTTCCTTGCCAAGAATGGGTTCAAGGTGTGCATTGGGTGTACTCAGCACATGGATGTTCATCCATCTACGTCGACTTTTTGGGAGGCCAACTTATGGCTGATTGGGCTCAGTATTGACCCCTCTTGTCAACAGAGTATTTCCAGCATGCAGTAGAGCCATAACGCCCAGGGCTGTTGCATGTACCAGCTGCATATGCATCACGTTTGCAGCATTGTGTGTTTGATGCATGTCAGTTCACTTGCCAGCATGTTGCTGGTTTGGTCCCTTTTTCCCCACCCCCATGTCATCACTTGTGAACCCAGTGTGACAGACTTGCCACCTTTCAGCCTCCATCTGATCCCCACTGCTGCCTGCCCCCCTCCTCTGCTTCCTGCCACCCTCCACTGCTGCCTCACCTCCAGGTTTATGCGATAGACCTCATAGGCTTTGGTGCCAGTGACAAGCCGGTGCAGCAGTACACAATTGAGCTGTGGGCTGAGCTCATCAACGACTTCTTGACAGAATTCGCAGCAGGGATACCAGCAGTCGTGGTGGGCAACTCCATCGGCAGCCTGAGTGTGCTGATGGCTGCTGCTACTGCTGCTGAGGGCCAGCTGGCAGGCCTGGTGCTGCTCAACAGTGCTGGGGCCATGAACAATAAGGTGGGTGGATGCTGGGGCCATAAGGCGATCACACAACTGCAGCTGGTTGGTATAGGTGTATCCGTGTCGGCTGCAGGCCAGGGCATGTCATCGTGGGGTCATGGACAGAGATTGTCGCCAACACAAGACACAGGTATAGCCAAAGGCGGCGGCACTGCTCAATGCAACAGGTATGGCCAAAGGCGGCACTGCTCAATGCACGCCTGCCTGGCAGGGGCTGCAAATGCTGCCCAGCACTGCTGTAGAGCTCCAATGACACATCTCTCTTGCTGCTGCTGCCGCCGCGGTCCCTGCTGTTGCTGCCGCTGTTGCTGCTGCTGTCCCTGCTGCTGCTGCTGCTGCTGCTGCTGCTGCTGCAGGGTGTGGTCAATGACTGGCGCATTATCGCCGCCTGGCCCCTGCTGATGCTGATCGACCTGCTGCTGAAGACTCCCCCAGTGGCACGTGCCTTGTTTGACAGCCTGGCGCAGCCGCCCACCATCACCAAGGTGTTGTCTGGGGTGTATGCGGACCAGGAGGCAGTTGATGAGGAGCTGGTAGAGATCATCCTGCAGCCTGCTTTCACACCCAATGCGCTGGACGTGTTTGTGTCCGTCATCACAGGTGGGTGCACTGCACACAGGGTGTGTGGTTGGAATGTGGGCGTGAGCATGAGTGTCTGGTCACAACACACCGTGTGCGTGAGCATGAGTGTGTTGTGTGTGTTCTTCATCACCCAGTGATGAGGCTATGTCTGCATCATGGGTTGTCCGCAAGCGCGCAGGCCATGCCGGGCTCCGTTGCGGCCCTGAAACGTAGAAACCCAGAGCTGCCCCAGTCGAAACCACAGATGCTGGAAAACACTGGTCACCTGCAAAGCGGGTCGCCTGACTGGCAGTTGTACAGGTCCTGTTGGTTGCCTTCTCAACTTGAGTAGTACTGAAAGTAGTACCCACACTGCACTGTTCCTGGGCTTCGAGTCATGCTGGTTACTGTTTTGAAACCCTGCTCAGCTGCATTGTGGGTTATTTGCACTCCTGCAGGTCCTGCTGGCCCCAAGCCTTGGGACCTACTGCCCAAGGTCAGCTGCCCCATGCTGGTGGCCTGGGGTGACAGTGACCCCTTCACACCCCTGGATGGGCCTGTGGGCCAGTTCTTTGTCAAGCAGTCAGTGGACAGGCCACACACAGAGGTGAGCCTGCCTGCACTGCACAGTCCCGAGTGTGTCGAGGCTGGTTTGCAGCCTGAGGCGTGTGTTCACAGGGGAGATGGCGCCAGTGTGCTACCAGCATTCTTTTGGCGTGGGCGTTGGGCAGGCCCAGCACAACCGTGAGCCTGTCATGTGACATGCTTCATCTTGATGCAGTTGCCACCACTCCACCCACTGCTGCTGCCGCTGCTGCTGCTGTGTTTGTGACCGCACACACAGTTTGTGCTGCTGGAGGGTGTTGGGCACTGCCCACAGGACGACAAGCCTGAGGTGTTGCATAAGGAGTTGCTGCCGTGGCTGAAGGCTCGCTGGGGCAGCACAAGCAACGCTGCAGCCGCCACCACAAGCAACTGACACAGCCACCATACTACATCCTGGTGATGGTCAGCGGGCTAGGTTGGGCCAGTTTCGAGCATACCTGGGCTGTACAACTGGTTGGGTGTTATGAGGACTACAGCTGTGGCGAGACATAGGTGTTGTTGCTCAAGGCTTGCTGGGGCAGCATTACAGCGACTGTCACAAGCAGCTTATGCAGTAACAGAGTGCTCATTCCCAGCTCTGCCACACGCAGCAGCTGGTGGCCAATACTGCAGTGGTGCTGGCGAGCAATGCTGCTGACGTTCTAGGTTGAGGTAGTGCTGTTCTTTCATACTAGGTGCCATCAGTCACTCACTGTTCTGCAGGGTATGTGAGTGTGCTGCTTGTCAGTCACTGTTGGGCTGGGCTGTTGGGCCTGTAGGACTGCTCTGCCACCCCCTGCTGCTGCCGCTGCTGCTGCGGGGGAGTGTTGAGAGT
>QAXK01007838.1:0-15698 GCA_004335735.1 Chlorella sp. KRBP
CCCCCCACCCCCCCCCATTCCCCGCAAACACACACACAAGCATGGAACCATGGAAACCAGCTTGCCCCCCCCTCCACGGCGAGTTCCACAGTGTGGACCCTCGGTTCCATACCTGGGTGCACTTGGTGGTGTCGCCTGCAAACTCCACCACCATCTGGCTCATGGCCTGCAGACATAAAGGGCAGAGGGTGCAGGAGGGGGGTGTTAAGTATGCCTGGTGCCACCAGTCAGCACCTTGTTGACCGGCTTAGCTGCTGCCAGGCTCACTGGGTCAGCACAGTTGAGCTTTCAACAATAGAGCCCAGCACACGCCAGGACACGATCCCGAGCCAGCACACTCCACGTGTATGCAGTCTGTAACAGGGAGTGTGCCCAGAATTGAGTTGAGTGCCACTGCTCATGCACTGCATGCTTGTGCTGACGCTGGTCATGCACCCAGTGCTGAGTGAGTGAAGCCCGCCGACCTTGGTGACCTGCAGGATGAACACTTGTTCAGGAGACAGTTCAGGCTGGTCCGGCATGGAGACAGGATCCTGCATGGGGCAGGGAAGTGCAGGAAACTCCAGTCAGCAGGAACCTTATTGGCTTGTGTGCTGAGAAGCATGCGATGCTGGGGGCATGGGTGTGCTGCAAGACAAGAAACCTACACAGTGGTGCTGCTGCGTGTTTGCAGGGTCCAAACAGCTGGAAGCCACATGCACTGCTGATGCAACAACAGCCCAGACCTCTGCTGCAGCACTCCTGCAATGTGCGCATGCTGAACTGCTTCCCCAGCAGCTCACCAGCTGCAGGGTGGCATCAGCACAAACCATGAAAAGCTGCTCGGTGCAGCCTATACATCGACGCAACAGCTGCGGTATGGAATATCTCGAATCAAAAACGTGCAGCCTCGGTCCCATATGGACAGGGAAGCCTCCTAGCCTTACTGGGGCACAGCTCACCTGCTGCTGCTTGCTGTGAGCAACATCAGACTCTGGCACGGTCTGGGCCACAGTGCATCCACTCATAGGGCCTGAAGTGACACAGTCTACATACAGAATGCAGTCAGCTGTCTGAGGGCGTTGCACAGGCATCTGCGAGATGTTCTCCGAAGCGAGCAGGTGACAACAGGGCTAGACGGGCCTGCTGCTGCAGATACAGGCACAGTAAGACAACGCAGGTCAATCGAATAGTAAAAGCCATCCCTGTGCAGGCAGATGCTCCTGGGACAGTGAACCTGTACCTGCCAGCATAATGCATACCTGGCACGGGGCCGCTCTTCTCAATATCTTTTGCTGAAAGCATTATGAACCAAACAAATAATATAATTGAGCGATTAGAAGACGATGTGTAGTCCTGATCACTCCGGGCGCCTCGTCGGAATGCTGTTGCTGACTTGAAGGCCAGAAAACACTTGTGAAAGCAGTCGAAATGACTGCTACAATCATAAAAGTAACTTGCGCTCCAGACGCAGGGCCTCAAGTACCCACCTCGCCACTCAACAACCAGGTCATGGGTTTAGTAATCAGGGCTCCTGCTCAGCAGTGCTGCTTGCAGGTCGGCTGCTCACGGAGAAACTGCTGCTACTGGCTGCTGCAATGGCTAACAGCGAGGTGAACGCCCTTGTAGGTGTGCTACTGCCCTTGGCCGGTCCTGCTGCTGCTTTTATGCTGCCCTTGCACAGCCTGCTGTGGACTCAAGGTGCAATATCTACTGCTTGCTGCCAATTGGGCAAGGCGGAATGCATCCTGCAGCCATGCAATAAGACATACATCTGCAGACCATTACTGTGACCACGCACTTTGCTGCATGATTGCCACTCTCAGCCTGCCGCTGACATATCAAGGCTCTCATGGTGCTGCAGCAACAAAGGCACTTGCGTTCACATGCCCGTGTCGCACAGCACAGTGCCCCCCTAGCAAACACACTCCACGACGACAGGCACCTCAAGAGTGACAGGCAGCCTGAAGCACTTGAAGCTGACTCTGCATTGGCGCCCCATGTCAACACTGTGGACCACTGCCAAAGCAGTCACACCCTGGGGAGGCGGGCACCATACCTGCACATGCAGCTCTCCAGCTGCTGCAATTGCAGGAAGGCACAGCACGTGCTGTGCGCACTGGCGCCTGCTGCACCTGCTGCTGCAGCCTGCACAGTTCTCCGCGCCTCAGCCAGTTGCCTGCAGCTCTGCACCTGCACTCCTGCCCTTTAGCCCTCTGCCACATGCAGCAACTGCTGCTTTCTGCCAACGGGGTTTTAGCTATGCACGCTGCAGCCACCAAGACCTTGAACAATATTGGGAACACATTGCGATAGCATGCTAGCTGTAGCCTGCACCTGCTGTACACCTGCCTTCCAGGCCTGCGGCATTGCTGCTGAAGCTGCTGTGCTAAGGTGGCATGCCTCAAGCCGCATTCACATCAAGTACCTCACAAACAACTGCCTGTCACTGATGCGCCAGCACCGTAACGCAGTCACCCGCAACTCGAGACACCCTGGGAAAAAACAAACACCTGGCTAGCACGAAGCCTCCTGCAGCACCACAACCTTCAGCTGCGGCACTGCCGCAGCCTGCACTCTGCTGCTGAAGCTGCTCCAGTGCTACCAGCTGAGTGGCCAGCCTGCCCCTGTGTTGCAGCTGCTGCAGTATGCGGCTGCGGACCCTGTCATACCTGCTCCAGCTGCTGCTGCCCACAGCACGGGCCGGGAGCATCTGCATGCAGTGACTTGGTTGGCTGCACAACAATGCACGCTGCAGCATGGCAAACAGCAAAGCTGCCGGGGCTGTGCCTGACACCAACCCCTTGGTTGTGATGTGGTGATGAACAAAGATGGAGTCAAGCCTGGACATGTGAAGCGCACCTGGGGGATGAGCAAGGCCAGGGAAAGGCAGGGTAGTGGAGGGACAGAGGGGAGCATGGCAGGTGCAACAGGGGCAATACTGCCACTACAGTTCGGTGACATACGTAGTTTTGTGACGTGGTTCCTGTCAGCTGCGGCAACAGCAGACTCAGATGCAGACTGCTGCACACCCACTCAAGCTCAGCACTGTTGCGAGCAGAAGGCTCCGCCAATCGGCCTGGGCAAGATGCAAGACACATCCAATGGTTACAAGTCCAACACAGTACCCCAAACTCGTCACCACTCCTGCAGTCTGGTGCCCAGTCTTACCATGTGATTATGTGACTAGTCATGCCACAACACCCGTCATTGGACCCCCATGCTGAGCCAATGGACACGATGCAGTGTTGGCTGCTTGCATGCAGACAGAGCAACGCCTCACTGGCATCAGTCTGTCAAACATGACTGATCAGTCCTTCAGTCGTTTTTCACACCCACCAAACAGTCATGCAATTGAGACAGCACCCAGCCAGTCAAAGCACTCTGTCAGTCTTATCACCCAGTCAGTCAGTCACTGTCCTCGTCCAACAACTGTGCAGCCCTGTGCAAAACAGCTTCCTGCTGCTTCCTGCTGCCGCCAAGGCTGCTGCTGCTGAAGCCCCTCACGCCCTGTGATTCACTGCTGCGACCAGCCGCCTGAAAAGAGCCAAGTCTGGAGCCTGTGCCCAGCTGGCCAGCAGCACTGACGTTGGTGCTCACTGATGGCAGGGGCTTTCCGTCATGCTGTGATGGACCTCGTGAGCTGGCCGGGCGTTGGACCAGGGACTCCGCTCTGGACTGCGGCTTCGATGTGGTGTCGGCCCGGCTGTTGGTGCTGGACGCCCGCATGACAGCCTCAACACGAGAGACATGAGCCAGCGACTGGCTTGGAGCTTCTGCGGCTGTTGCTGAGGGGGCGGGCCCTGCAGCTATCGAGGCTATCCTGCTCGCCTGCGCAGCAGGGTCGGTCAAGCTCCGGCGCAGCCGCTCAGCATCGTAACCACTTGAGGCGACAGCCAGCAGCTCAGACGCAGTCAAGAGACCGCGGCGGCTTGTATCCACGTTGCGGCCTTCGGCCTCAAGATCACTGCCGCTGCTCTCAGCCAGCAGCGTTGCTGCCACTGCCTGCAATTGGTCCCTGAGGCGTCTGCTGTGGTTGGCGCTGTGGGCACCCACTGCAACCGCTGCTGCGAGTGCAGCCCGTCCAGCTGACACAGAGCGCCCAGCTGCTGCTGGTGCTGGGCCCTCACTGCTGTTGCCCTGCCCTTCTTGCTGCTGCGGGTGCTTCAGCATACCCAGTGCTTGCAGGTGGTGCTGTTGTGGGCCATCCAAAGGCAGTGCTTGTGCCCTTGAAGCAGCAAGGCTCAGCTGCTTGCTGCTGTTGCCAAAGCTGCTGCGGCTGGCAAAGCTGCCATCAGCATTGCTGGCGCTGTGGTGCAAGCTGCGCTCTAAGTGTGCAGGAGTCAGCAAGCTCTTGCTGGGGGGCCTGCCCTCCTGCTGATGCTGCGCTGGCTGTTGAGCAGCTGCAGGTGGCCAGGCCTGCTGCTCACTGTAGCTCAGCTTGACTGCGGAGCCTGACACACTCCTGGGCTGGAGTGCACGAGGCTGGGACTCAGTGCTGCCCCTGCCACCATCTTGAGGCTTCCCTGCATCACGAGATGATTGCACCCTCAACAGGCGCTGCAGCTGCTCCGGGCTTGCAACCAGCCTCTCTGGCTCTGCCCGCTGCTGCTGCTGTGATTCCGTCATGGGCATGTCAATGACAACAGAAGCAGGAGCAGCGCTTGCAGCTGCATGCAGGGTGTTTTGCTGCTGCAACTCATCTGTCAGGCGCTGCTGCCTCTGCAGCTCCTGCTGCAGGCGCTGAATGTCCTTGTCCTTCTGCACCAGTAGTGCTTGCAGCCTCTGTGCTGTGCTGCTGGGTGACACAGAGTGTGCAGCCTGCAGCTGCTGCCTCAGCTGCTCCAGCTGCGCTTGTTGCTGTTGCAGCTGGACTTGCTGAGCCTGCAGCTGCTGCTCAGCTGCCCCCAGTTTGCTCCTGCACATGGTAAGGCAGACACCGGCAGCACATCAGCACAGCCATGATAGACAATGGCGCCGGCACACATGCCTGCATGTATCGTAAAGCAAGCACGCAAGTGGACCTAGCTCTTGGACTGCTGTGAAGCACAATATGCATCAAGTGTTAGAAGGGCAGGGGTGTGCTTGTGTTTGGCGCTAGCACCATCCTCACCGTGCTGCCTCCTCTGCCGCCCGTGCTGCCTCCAGCTGCTGCTGCAGCTCCGTCTGCTGCCCTTGTGATGCGCTGTTGCCAGCTACCAGCTGGGATTGAAGGGATGCAACCTGCAGGTGACGAGGCAGTCAATGAGCGGCTGTAGAAAGACGCCAGATATACCCAGGACAGCAGGCTGCGCTTGCAGGGTCACATGCAGCCTGAGTTGGGGTGACAAGGGTGTCTGCTGCTGGAAGAGCTGGGTTGGCAATACTACCAGCAGAGATGCTCACATGTGCACAACACTTCGCCAACCATGTCACACACGGACTTTGGTGGGCACTGTTGTACACCTGCCTTGCTGCATGCAATCTGAATTTTCATGCATGCCTGGGGAACAGACACACCTGTTTCTGCTGCTCGCGCAGATCTCCAGTCACCTCCTCAAACTGCCGCTGCAGGAACCGCAGCTCCGAAGCTTTCTCCTCTGTTGCGGCTGTTCCAGCCGCCAGCTGACCCCTGAGGGCTTCAACCTGTGCCTGCAGCTCTGCAGCTGCCTGCCTGGCCGTATCCACATCGGCCTTAGCAGCCGCCACAGCTGCACCACTGTCACCAGCCCCTGCCACCTGTTGCTGCAGGAGCTGGCTGCTGACCGACTTCAGGCTGCCTTCAAGTCCTGCAACCATCTTCCTGAGCCTGGTCACCTCAGCCTGATCAACAGCTGGCTCGCACACCTTGACATGATCACCTGCAAAGGAGACCTCATGCTGCTGCTGCTGCTGCTTCAGCTCCATCAGTTGGATGTCCTTCTCACCCAGCTGCAGCTGCAGTCCTGCTGCCTGCTGCTCTGTGCTGGTGAGGCGCTGCTGAACGTCTGACAGGTGCTGCTGTAGCTGCCGCTGCTGGGCATCGTTGCTGGTCAGCTGCTGGCGCAGCTGCTCCACCTGAGATGCAGGCACACAGGCAGTGCGCACCCCAAACACATTTATCTATCATACTCAGCATAACAAACACCATGTGGACATATCCACAGCACAGGACATGCAGGTATTTTGCACCATCCAAGCAGACCAAATGTGCGCCAAGCCAACACCTACCATGCTCGCCAACTGCTGCACTTGTCGCTCAGCCTCCTGCAGTGCTGCAACCTGCTGCTGCATCACTTCGGCAGCCTGGCCCCTGCTGCACTGCTGCTCCCGCGCCCTCAGAGCATCCAGCTGGGCCGTCAGTGCAGCCAGCTCCTGGTCCCTGCCCTGCAGCTGCTGCAGTACGTGGCTGAGGACCTTACCATGCTGCTGATGGTCGCAGCAGGGTGAGCTGCCGGGGGAGGAGCAGCTGCTGGGTGCCAGGATGTTGGTGCGGCTGTGGGGCTGCCAGCCCATGGCCTGTGTGGGGCACAGCAGATGACAGGAGTTCCAAGCAAGTTTGTGGTTGGGTGTGTGGTGAATCACGTGTGCTAGCCAAGAGCAAGTGCAGAAGACGAACACGTCATACGCTTGACAAGGGTTTAGGTGACAGGTGTGTACTGATGCAAGCAAGAGCAAGAACACAAAGCCGTCGTACCTCCAGCTGCTGACGCATGGTGTCGTTTGCTGCAACAGCGACAGCCAACTTCTGTCCAGCTGCACCAGCCTGACGGGCAGCAGCCTCCCGACCTGCATTGGCATCCGCCACTGCCTGCTGCAGCCGAACACACTCCACCTGCTGCTGCTCCAGCTGCTGCAGCTGTGCTTGGAGCTTGTGCTGCTGCTGCTCCACCTGAGCACGTAGTTGGCCCTGCTGGCCAGCAGCGCTCCTCTGCACCTCCGCCAACTGGTCCAACAAGCTCTGGCTGCTGCTGGAGGCTTGTTGCAGCACAGCAAGCTGCTGCTGCAGCTGCAGCCGCTCTGCCCTGAGTTCCAGATGCTGCTGCCGCAGCCCTTGCAGCTCCTGTGCAGCTGCAGCCAGCTCCTTTGACGCATCTGCCTTGGCAGCTGCAGCGGCAGCTTCAGCAGCTGCCAGCTTGCGCTGTGCGTCCTGCAGCTGCTGCTGGCAGGCTGTCAGGGTGTCCTGCTGACTCCTCTGCGCCGCCTGCGATGACTGGAGGTCTGACTGCAAGGCTGCTGATGCCCTGGCATGCTGCTGCTGCAGTGTCTGCAGGCCACAGACACACACAGTATGTCGGCTGGCTGCGCTACTTGTGTCAACACAGTCAGGTTGATGTCTGTTGCCTGCACGTCAAAGTGCCAAGTGCCTTTCCGAATGCACATGCCTGCACACCAGCCAGGTGCTCACTTGGCCTGCTGCCTACTACTGCATGCATCGCAAACAACAACACCAACCGACCCCGCTCCAATCACCACGCTTGACAAGTCCACTTGATTGAGAACCGTGTGGAGCCACCTACCTTGAGCCTAGCTTCCAGGTCTGCCCTCCTGTCCGCCTCTGCCTTGAGCTCTATCTGCAGCTGGGCGATGCGGGCAGCATGTCCTGCTGACAGCCCCTCCAGCTGGGCCTGGTGGTGGCTGCTGGACTGCACCTCAGTGGCCGCTGCAGCAGCCTCCGCTGCAGCCAGCTGCTGCCTCAGCTAGTGTGACATGATAAAGGGCAGGGCAGAAGGCATTTGCAGCAGCAGTGGCAACAGCAGGCGAGGTGATGCACTGGCTCTCTCAGAAGCCAGCAGCTGCCTGGGTTCAAGGTAGGCAAGCATGGCATGCACCAGCAGGCTGTGACATACATCCTCTGTTGTCTCTGCACACATTCACCCGCACAATGGCATAGAAGAGTTTGTGTGTGTCCTGCTACAGTATGCTCAAGCACATTATAACTATTTGGGGCACACCTGGTCGTGCATTCTGGCTGCTTGAGCCTCCTGCTCCCTCCATTGCCTGCGCTCAGCCTCAAGCTCTTGCTGCAGCCTGGCAAGCTGCTGCTTGAGAGACTCCACTTCTGCTGCTGCAGCAGAATGCGATGCTGACGCCTTGGCAGATGAATCCAAGGCTTCCTGGAGGTCGCCTGCAGCAAGACAGCACACGGGCAGCCCCAGATTCACAACACATCTTGGACGTTCTTACTGCGGCATGTGCACAGGTTGACTTTGGTGCCTGGCCTATTGTGCGCGACAGGCTTGCAGGCATACACGGCCTCTGTTGTCCAACCTGAAAAGTCATTTGGCCAGGCCAGCGTCACCTCACCTAGCAGCACCTTCTGCTGTGCCTCCAGCTTCTGCACCTGGGCCCTGCATGCCACCAGGTCAGGCTGTGTCTGTCCCACAGTCTGCTGCAGCTGCTGCACCTGCCGCTGTGCTGTGCTGGCCTCCTGCTTTGCTGCTGTGGCAGCAGCAGAAGCCTCCGCTGCTGCTGCATGCGCAGCCTTGAGCTCTGTTGCAGCCTGCAGCAGCTGCCTTTCAGCACTGCTGCAGCTGGTCTGCGCCTCAGAGAGCGCCAGCTGCTGCTCCAACAGCTGCTGCCGCAGGTTGGCCAGCTCCTTGTCCTGCTGCTGTAGCTGCACAGCCATGTTGCTGCAGCGCTGGATCAAGCCCTCCTCTGCAGGGCCCCACTGCAGCTGCATGCGCACGGGGCTGCCAGCCATGTTGTACTGCACCACCTCTCCTGCAGCATCCCCTGCAAAAGCATCGGGGTTGCTGACACCATGCAGCTGGAAGCACAGCTGCTCCTTGGCATGCTGTGCAGCAGCTAGGGCGGCCTTCACTCCCTGCAGCTCATCACGGCACAACTGCACCCCAGACTCCAACGCCTTGCGCTGCTGCTGCTCCTCTGACAACATTGCCTTGGTCTCCTGCAGTTGCTGCTCCACCTGCAGCAGCTTTCCCGCCTTCTCTGCACAGCTGCTGCAGGACAGCTTGGCAGCTGCCAGCTTGCTCTCTGCATCATGCTGCAATGCAGCAGCCTCAGCCCGGGCCTTGGACAGGTTCGCCTGTGCTTCCAGAAGCTGGGCGGCTGTTGTTGTCGCTGTGCCCTCTGCTGTTGCCAGCCGCTGCTGCTGCATGTGTGCGTCTGCCTTTGCAGCTGTGATCTGACACCTGCAGGCAGCACAACATATGGAAGCCGCAGCACACAACAAGTGTTTTTCAAGCGGGCAGGCAACAGGGCAACATGGCACTGTCCTTGATGTACAGGTGCGGATCATGGTAGGGCAGTCAGACGCACTGAAGCTGCGTGTATGCTGACTGGCAAGCTGCTCACACCATGCATGCACCAGCTAGCTTGACACAGCCCTTTGGGGGCAGTTCACCTACTTTGCTTTTGTGAGCTCTGCCTCAAGCTCTGAGAGCCGCTTGGTGGCTGTGTCAGCAGTCACTGTGCTGCGCTGCGTGTCAATCTCCGCATCAAGCAGCGCACGCCTCAGCCTGTACGGCACCAAGCACAGTAGCAGAGGTGCCTCAGCGGGCAAGTCAGTGTCTTGCACACCCATGAACTTGATTTTGCTCCCATGCTTCAGGGGCACTGCCTGACAGTGGCTGTAAGCAAGGAGGCATGACTGACAGGGCAAGGGTCGTCATGAGCTTGCCAGCGTACCTTGCGGCATCCTGCTGTGCAGCTGCGGCAGCCTTTGTGGCTTCATCGAGTGCGGCCACAGCTCTGTCCCTGTCAGCCATGAGCTGTGCCGACTGCACACCAGCACCAACCGCCTGCAGGCACGCAGTGTTGACAATCATGACAATGGTGTTAGTGCTCTGGTTGCTCTGCGTCGTTTGCAAGAGCAGCATTGCTGCACTATTTTATGGATGGCTTGAGGTTGTTGCAGCATGGCACTCAGGCCCAGTGCTGCCTGGGCTGTCCTGCCCCTCACCTGCTGGTCCAGCAGCCTTGCCAATGCAGCCTCCATGTCCTGCAGCTTGCTGGTGGTGCCCTGCAGCTGCTGCCTGAGTTCAGCATTAGCCGCCTCCAGCTGCGCCGAGCCTGCTGTACCTTGCCAGGCAGCACTGCCCAGGTACCTGCCGACACCTGCCCCATGCGCCAGACTGCTGTGCTGCAACAGCGGCTGCTGCTGCTGCGCCTCCAGACTGTGCTGCTGCTCCTGCTGCTGCAGGCGCTGCAGTTCCTGCTGCTGTAGCTGAACCAGCTCCTGCAACTCCTGGGCAACTGACATCCTGCAACATGAAGGTGTTGTGTGTGAGGAGCAGGCTGCGCAACGTGCCTCCTCATGCCAGGCGGCCACAGCCACGCTGTTGCAATCACAGCCCCCATAGCTGTTTTCACTTGAGCTCATAGCGGAGATCTATATGTAACAGGTCCAGTCTATGAACTGCTGTGCCCATCAGGTGCACCACACAAACCAGCCTTTTTCAAATTGTTGCCATGCCACATTGGGCGGCACCCTTGCTTCTTACCATTTTGTCAGGCGTTGCCCCAGCTGTGCATTTGCCACATGTAGGTCAAGGAGCTCATCTGACACGTTTGCTTCGATTGCTGCTGCTGTCCTGCACTCTGGCCCCAGCAATGGCAGCAGCTGCCCCACAATGAAGTCCTCAATGTGCTGCATTATGGAGTTCTGAGTTGCGTCATGCATGGGGGACGAGGTGTCAGCCTCTGGGCCTGCCTGGTCTGCAATCAGTGGCAGAAACATCAGCAATACGAGCGTTGCAAGGCTGGCGATGTACTGAAAGCTGTGCACACAAGCCATCCACACCATGTGTCACAGGACTTCAAATGAGACAGGCAGCAAGCATGCTGCTGGGCAGCTTACCATCATGGCTTGGAGCATGTGGGCCAGCTCCTCTTCTTGGAAGGCGCCAACTGCAGAAGTACAAGCCACAGGTGTGAGCTGACCGGCACGCACGCGATCTGGAGTTTGAACTGACAGCAAGAAGCCCTCTGATGTTACCTGGGTTGTTCCAGATCAGGCAAGAGGCATCTCCTGGCGGGAAGCTGCTGCTTTTGCTTCGGCCTATGGGGCACACAGTGGCTTGAGCACGCTGGATCGCTGTGATCATTCAACAGCTGTCCACCACCTGAGCAGCTGTTGGACAGTACCTTGCAGTGACCTTGTGCTTGGCCATCATGACGCTTTGATTTACCAATTTTCAGGTTCCAAAATTACCATATATACTTTTGCCTGCCTCAAACAGGCGCGAGGAGCTCTCCGACATCGAACATCCGGCCACCTGATGGGAGTTGCTTCGAACGTGGTCAGATCGTTCGACACACTGTCCCACGCATAAGAGGCCTAGAAAACCGCTAACTGTCTTGCCAACCAACTGCCAGGAACTGCTCACAACGGCCTTGTGTAACACATTTGACAATTGTTTGACTTTGCTCTGCAGATAGGGCCAAGCCCGGCTTCCACCAGGACCCCACGTGGTGGTTGCAAACAGAAATCATGTGTTTGACATCACAAGAACCAACAATCAGTTGCTGGAAGTGAGTATGCAGCACTGCAGGGTGCATGCAGCAGGAGGGCTCTCGCCACCGTGAGACGTGGGCGGCTTGAGATGTTGCGCAAGTAGATGCCAAGCTGATCTGACTGCGCCAACTGAACAATGGCACATAGGCACTGTAGGCATGCACTATGAAGGCCAGGTTGTTAGGATGAGCGTTACACAGGCTGGTAGTATGGTGCAGCATTGCCTGGTACGTCAGGCAGTGATCACATTACCTCAGCTGGTGCACCCTGTTGTCAGCGCACTGCTGTCTGCACAATGGTGCAGAGTACACAGAGCTGGTCTACACTGTAGACCCTACTCAGATGCTGATCACAGCTCTGGCGCTCAGCAGCACAGGGCTGTGCAGCTGTACAGCTGGTTGGGCATGCCTGTGGCAACCCAGACATGAACATAGTCTTCAACTCCACGCACCTCACTCCTTTGTGTATACGCTCATCACAGTGCACAGCCGAGCATTTCTTCCGGCACAGCCCACAGCTGCCAAAAAAGGGCACATCCTGGAAGCAAACCAACGGCACAGGCCCATGCCAACATCAACTTGACAACTCTGCACTCTCCCAACCCCGCTCAGTGCAACCGCTGCAGCTCCTCCAGCCGCTGCTGCACCTGCTGCACACCAACCTCTTCGTTAGGCCATACTGCTGCCACCACCTCCTGGGCCTTAGCTGGGTCCAGGTCCAGAAACTGCTCCACCAGGTCACCGTCTATGAAGTTGGTGGCTGCCTCGGTGCGCCGCTCATCCTTGAACGAGCGCCAGGAGTCGTGGTCAAAGCCACCCACGCCCCGAATCACCTGCGACACAAGGAGCACAAGGCAGCGTGGTGGGTGGCACGCAGGCATGGTGGGGTAGAGTGAGGTGCCACACAAGCTTAGATCATGACGTGGCGCCATGTGGGGTGTGCAACATGCAACAGCCTCTGTAGCTCAAGAACCTGTGCAGAGTTACTGCTGCGGCCTGCCGTGCCTCACATCCACCACACGCGCCAACCCCTGCTTCAATCTAGCAGGCGCGCACCTTTTTGAGGCCGTTCTGCAGAGCTGCCAGCAGGTCAAACAGGTCCCTGGGCAGGCTGGCCACCAGGCCCACTGCGCCACTGGCTCCCCCATACAGGCAGGTGGGCACGCCACTCAGCTCACTGTCGGGCAGCCGCATCACCTGTGGGGATGTGATCACGCACATGTGTGGCAGGGGGGAGGGGAGGACGCGGTGGCGTAAAAGGCAAGAACCAACTGCAGGTCTCTTCATGGTGCTGGACTTCCGTGACTTGTATGTTTGAGACGACTTTCGACAAGACGGCTTGAGGGATGGCGCCAATGCGATAGTGCCCCTGCATGCGTGTCAGTTGGTGGTGGCGGGGCAGGTCACATATGTGCAACGTGGCAGTGTGTTGTGCTCACCAGGCTGCCTTGGCTGATGCGGTTGATGAACACGCCAGTGTGGAAGCGTCCCACTGTCTCCAGGCGAGAGCGCTCCTCATCTGTCGTGGCATCTGGGTTCTTGCGCACAACAACCTGCCAGCACAGCACGGCACGGCACAAGGGGCCAGATACCGCAATGCAGCAGGAAACACCAACCAGCATGCAAAGCTGCAGCTGTGTACATCATGGTGTGTTGTCTGCCCTTGCTGCACACCCCCAAAGCAGCGCCACGTGCTGCGCCACAGCCTGTTCACAGATGCCAGCTGCAGGGCGTGCATCCTGCGCCTTGCACTGCCAACCTGTAACTGACCCCGACCAGAGTGCAGCAGGCTGCCAGTGAGCTGCATACGCATCCACCCCCCGCCCCAAACCACACGCACCAGGTTGTGCCCGTTGTCTGCTGCAATGAACGTGTCATCGTCCAGCAGAGCCAAGGCTGTCAGCCACTTGCTGTCCTGGTCACGTGCGCTGATCTGCAGGACACACATGCCAGCAACAGCATCTCAGTAGGTGTTGCACCTGCTACTAAAGCCACTCCGGACATGGGCAGAATGAAACTCTTCGGGCCTTGATCTCATGAACAGCTGCAACACACTGCCCGATTCATCTCCCGCCTGCAGGCCTCAGCTGCTGCCAGTTCTGCCAGAGTGTGCCACATCCCAGGGTGCGCTGCTGGACACACACTCACGTCACACATGCTGGGAGGAGTATCCAGGAGGACCATGCTTACCTCCAAAGCTCCCTCTGCAGCCTTGTAGAACAGCAGTGTGATGCTCTTCATAAGGTCACCCACTATGACAAAGTCACCCCTACAGGCAGCCCAACACACAGCAGGCAGCACACATGCAACACTTGCTGCCATGCAACAGCACAACTGTGGCTGGGTGCACACAACAGCACACCACAAAGCATCTGCACTTAGGCTCAGGGAGTCCACCAGCTGGCATGCAACATGCTTTGCATTCCCAGCCCTGGTGCACCTCCTACAAAGTACTGACTGCCCCTGCACACCCTGCCCACCACATCCCACCAATACGATTGCGACCACGGGACACCCTCTTGGCCACCCACACTCTGCCACCACACCTTACAGCAGCACCCCCACACGCACCTGACAGCCAGGTGCAGGCAGAGGACCTGCACCCCCACAGGGCTGCAGTCACTGACCAGCTCCTGCCGCCCATCTGCAGTGGTGCTCATCTTGTACAGCATCACCTTGTTGTTCACACACACCAGCAGCTTGCCCTGCGAGGCACACCACACCACAGCACGCCTTACCACACCATCTTAGGGCAGAGCAAAGCAAACATCAGCATAACTATGTTTACCCAGTACATGCCAGGGGAGGACAGCATAGACCCTACACCTTGCAATAGCAGCCATACAGCTCCTGAGAGCGCTGCCAACTGCTGTGCTGACTGCCACACCCGGGCCCCCTTCCCTCCCTGCTCACCTGGAAGGAGCACAGGTTGTAGACGGACCCGTGCACCTCCAGCTGCTCCACAAGTGTGAGCTTGGTGTTGCCTGGTGAGTAGGACAGCACAAGGATGTGACCCTTGCTGGGCTCAACCTCCTGCAGTGGCCACACAGCAGCAGCAGCAGCAGCAGCAGCAGCAGCAGATAATTGTGTAAGCGACAGCAGCTATACCCTAGGGCAGTACAAACACATTGTGAAAGCAAGGTCAAACAAGATGTGAACAACGTGATGACGACGGGTGTGCCACTGGCTCGCTAGCAAGGCAGCGGGGGTGCTGCACAGCTGCAAGCAGCCACCAGAGTGCCTTACGTTGGGCTTGATGACAGCTGTACCGACGATAAAGAACTGAGGCGGCTCATCCTCCCGTGTGCCGCTGATCGCTTCTGCTACACTGCTGCTGGGCCCTGCGCCGGCGGCTGCATCACTGCTGCCATTGCTGCCACCAAAGGACATGCTGGCCACTGCATTGGGGATCTCGTTGGACCCCAGCTGGTAAGATGCCAGCAGGTCAAACGTGGCGTCATCAAACACACGCAGGTAGCTGCGGCCAACATCTGAGGGGTGGTGGGTGGGGGGTGCAAGGCACAGCAGAGGTTGCCACATGTGAGGGAGTCCAGCACATATTCTGCCAACTCTGTCAAGAGGAGCCGCCTCAGGCAAAAAGAACAAAAAAAGAGGATTGCAGTCCAACTCGCTTTGATTCAGTCCAACTAGCTGTGTTGCTGCCGGGCCACCCACCTGAATGCCCTGGCCCTGATGCTGCTGCACTGATGGTGACCACACCCAGAGTCTTGGTGGAGGACTGGTGGCAGATGCGGCGGGGCTGCTCCCCTAGGGGCACAGTCCTGATGTGCAGCTTCTGGATACCTGCAGGTGTTGCAGGGTGAGTGAGCGCATCCTGCCGCAAGGCGAGAGCATGTGATGTTGCCATTGCTCACGAAACCAAGCCCACCAGCCCACTGTAGTAATCTGTTGTTGCTCGTGCTTTGGTCGCTCTGGCTGACAAACCTGTCAGACATCCTGCGACTTGGTGATGTCTGCAAACACCAATCGAGCAACTCATGGAAGCACACATGCACAGGCTCACCGTCGATCGTCCCCAGGCTGAGGTAGTTGGCCTTGACAAGTGCCAGGCTGTCCGGCAGGCTGCTGGTGCTGAAGCTGGCGAGGTAGGCGACGTCGTTCTCATTGAGGTTGCTGTACAGCAGCTTCTTGTTGTTGCTGTAAATGATGGTGGGCCTGTCGCTGGCTGCAAACACGTGGCGCTGGCCACCAGAGCTGAAGGGGGACAGCAGGATGGGCTTGGTGCCCAGCACCACCTTCTTGTGCTCTGAAGGGGGGGGGGT
>QAXK01007851.1:0-14084 GCA_004335735.1 Chlorella sp. KRBP
CGAGGCTCAACCAGGTGGGTTGTGTCCTTCAGACTCCAGTCATCATCATCATTCATGGCGTTCACGACAGGCGTCGTGATGCTGCAGCCGTCGCAAAAAATCGCCAGCGTTTGCATGCGACAAGTTGCGACGCGCATGCGCTGTGTGTGCGGCTTCCAGGTGGCCACCACCAGCCAGCAGCCCTACTGGATGAACCTCGGCGTCAACCAGACCGAGCAGACCTGGCAGTGGGGCGCCCCCAACACCCTTACCAACTCTTCCGACTACCTAGCTGAATACAAGGGCTGGTGCGGTGACGCGGCGCCGCCCGCCACGCCGACCGACCCGCAGTGCTCGCAGCTGGCCTTCTCGCCGGACGCCTGCCTGCCGCACGCCACGGGCACGGGCTGGGGGTGGTACCCGCGCAGCTGCGGGGAGACGGGCTCGTACATGTGCATGGCGTCGCCGCGCGGTGAGTGGGGGGTGTCTGTTCACCGCGCACCGCTTGGCTGGCATGATGACAGCGCCCTTGTCCCATCTGTGCAGGTGTACATTTGCATTTTGCAGTGAGTATGTCCTCCACGTGTGCGCTTCATGTGCGTGTGTGCGTGCTGTGCAGGCACGCCGGGGCGCTTCTACTGCGCTGACGGGTACGATTTCGGCGGGACCGTGGTGGCGGCTAACAACTTCACCAACGCCACACCAAAGGAGGTGAGGCATGTGCAGCGTGCTGAGCAGCATCCCCGATAAGCAACCCAGCAATCGTAGTAAGGATTCCCTGCGCAGCGAAGTAAGGATTCGCAGCGTTCACTCTCTTGCCCGCGCTCTCAAGAGCTCCAGGACAGGTGTTGAGGATATGACGGCGCTTGTCTTGCTGCTGCTTGCCGCGTGGTGCGCAGACGGCGAGCTACTGCTCCGACCTGTGCACCAGCCAGGCCGCCTGCCACACCTTCACTGTCATGGGCTCTCTGTGCGTGCGCAAGAGCCGCAACTCCACCTCGTCCTCGCTGGACGTGGTGCGGCCCAACGTGACGGTCGGCTGCTTCAAGTACGGCCTGCTGTGGGACATGCTGGGAGCGCACATCGCAGTGCAGGTGCGCGCTGGCATGTGGTGGCGTAGGCTCTGCTTGGGGATTGCCTAATAGGGAGGGTGTCTGCTTTGAAGCGCAAGCCATGGCCGCAGCCTTGGTGCACCAGGCAGGCAGCATAGGAGAGCATCCGGGGCGATTGCTGCTCTAGTGGCCGGCCTTGTTGCAGCCAGCCCTGGTGTACCAAGGCAGGCACACTCACTTGGGCGCTTTCGGCAAGTCTCAGCCTCTGTGTACCAAGGCTGATTCGCCAAGGTCAACACGCCCACAGCACTTGCGCGGGTGGCGGCAGGCACCTACAAGCGGCAAAGGGCGTTGCTAACATGATGGTGTTCCTCTCTGCCACGCTTGCTACCCGTGCATCCGCAGACGCGCGTGGCCAACAGCGCCGCCACCCGCTTCCGCTGCATCCGCTTCCAGGACGTATCGCGCACCAACCTCCTTCAGGTGCCCCTCCCCGACACGGCCTGCCAGGTCAGCAACTGCACGGCGCTCTGCTTCGCCACGCCCCAGTGCTCCGTCTCGGTGTTTGAGCACGCCACCTGCCAGTGCACGCTGGCGCGCGACGCGCTGCGCGGCACCGACGGCACCAACGACTACCGCGACGGCATCACCACCTGCCTCTACGACGACGAGGAGTCGTTCCTCGGCCTGGGGCTCATCCGCAGCGCAGCCTACATCACCCCGCCGGCCCCCGGCACGCCTCCCGCCGGCGCCTCGGGCGACTGGCTCGGCGGCAACGGCGAAACCGGCACCAACCCAAACAGCGGCGGCGTCGACGACGTCAACTTTGTGCCCATCGGAACCAACTCGACGAACAGCACGTCCCCGTCCCCGCCGCCAAGCGGGCTCAACCCGTCGGATCCTAACTCCCGCCCGCCCAGGCCCTCGCCCTACCCGCCGCCGCCGGCACCGCTCGGACCGCCGCCGCGCCCCAGCCCACCGCTGCCCGCCACGCAGCCGCCGCCGCCCTCCAACAGCAACAAGTCGCCGCCCCGGCCGTCGCCACCCCGGCCAAAGTCGTCATCGCCGCCGCCACCGCGCGATCCAGTGGTGTTCGCGCCGTCGCCGCCGCTGCCAGGCAAGCCCACGCTGCCGCCGGCGCCCGCACCGCCCCCGCCACGGCCTCCCGCAGGCAACCAGCTGCCGAATGAGACGGCGCCAAACAGCTCCGATGGCGGTGGGTCCTCCTCGCCGTTTGGCGTCAGCCAGATGATTGGCATCACGGCTGGCTTCTGCGGCGGCGTGCTGCTGCTGCTGATTGCGGGCGGCTTCATGCTCAAGCGGCGGCAGCGGGCCATCGCAAGGGCCGCCGCCGGCCCCACCGACGCCGATGCCAAGGGGCGTGGGAACAAGGGCACGGGTGCGGGTGGCGATGCGGGCGGCGAGGAGGAGGACGAGGAGGAGGAGGATGGGCTGGGTGCGCCGCCCACGCAGCGCAACCGCAAGGGCGCGCCGCCGCTGTCCTGCTTTGCTGGCGCCGGCAGCGCGCTGTGGTTTGGCAACCCGCTGCACGGCGACGTGACGGTGATGGCGGAGGAGACGCTGTCGGCGCTACGGACCTGTGGGCTCTCTGAGGAGCTGGAGAGGACGCTCACGACGTACGTGGAGGCGTGCATGACGTGCAGCATGGCTCCGGCGAGCTCAGTCACCACAAACAACCCTCCGTCAGGGCTCGTGCTGCCGTCGCCGCACCAGGCGTCCAACCAGCAGCAGGGAGCGGGAGCAGCAACGAGGGCTGGGGGCACCGAGGTGGTGGCGGCAGGGGACGCGGAGGAGGCGCAGCAGCAGCAGCAGGGCATGCCGCTGCCTCCACCCTTGACGAGGGCGCAGGCTGAAGAGCTGCAGGCAGCCATTGTACGGGGACAGCAGCGAGCACGGCAGCAGGCGCCTGGTGGGGATGCTGTGGCGGTGCTGTCGGCTGACGGAGCTGCTGCGGGTGGGGACGCGAATGGTGGCGAGGCGGGAGCAGCGGTAGAGGTGCTGGAGCAGCTGCTGCACCACCTGCAGGCGGCTGGCCGTGCTGCTGAGCTGGACTCGCCGTCTGGGGTGCAGGGCGCTGGCACCGGGCCTTCCTGGCCGCAGCAGCGTTCGCGCGCTGGTGGCGTTGGCCGTGCTGGCAGCGGCGCGCTGGGCGGCGCACGGGGCCCGCACGCGCGAGCGAGGTCGACGTCGGCTCGCAGCCTCATGGCTTCCGCGGCCACCACTGGCGACATGGGTGGCACGTTGCAGGGTGGGCTGATCGTGCGGGAGGTGCGGACGCAGGGGGCGAGGAGCGTCGTCGGTCATCGGCAGCAGCTCGCGCAGGACCACGAGGGGGAGCAGGAGGAGAGCGACGACGAGGGTGTTGCGGCGGCGCGGGAAGAGTCGTCTTCAGCGCTCGCAAGCCACAGCGGGGTCAGCAGCAGCTACATCACGCTCTCGCGCATGCTCGGCGCCGGCTCGTTCGGCACGGTGTACGAGGGGCGGTGGCGCCGCCAGACGGTGGCCGTCAAGATCATCCCGCACTCGCCGGCGGCGGCGCAGCGCGTCAAGAACGAGGTGGAGCTGTCGATGAAGTTCGACCACCCCAACGTGGTTCGCAGCTTCTTCTACGAGACGTTCGACTCGAGGACGATTGGGCCCGGCGGAGTGCAGGCCGCAGCGCTGGTGAGTGGGGAATCCTCTTCCGTCCTGGCGCACCAACTTTGCTCCCATCGCTGCGCGAGTGGCGAACGCGTGGCTGATGAAGAGGTGCCTAGAGCCTGAGCAGTGTGCCCAATGTCACGTCATGGTGCGCGCAGGAGGCGCAAGCGCCGGCTCAGCGCGAGTCGCAAGAGACGTGGATCGTGCTGGAGTTCTGCTCTGGCGGCTCGCTCGCGTCCCGCCTCTACGGCCACGCGCACACAGGCGGCGAGCACCCTGGCGCTGCAGCAGCCGTAGGGAACGGCAGGGGAAGCAGCGAGGTGGTGCGGCCTCGGCCGCTGCACGAGCGGGATCCCTGCATCGCCTCACTGGTGCGTTCCTGATGCGTCGCACAAGCTTCGCTTCGTATGACTCGTGTGGGCGGTGCAAATTTGGCGAACGCAGGGTTGCCTGGTGGGAGGCAACTCTACCAAGTGCACTTGGCTGGCTGACACCTGCCGGTGGCTGCATCGTCATGCCTTGCCTGCGCAGGAGGGCGTCCTAGACATATCGCTAGGCGTGGCGCAAGGCATGGCCTACATGCACTCGCTCGCCATCTGCCACGGAGACCTCAAGTAAGTCCCAGCCCGCCTCTGTGTCCGCCCCTTCACCTACCTTCCCACCCACCCACGCAGCCTCTCTGCCAGTGTGAGAGCGCTAGCTGTTTGCAGCGTGCGAGAGCTGCAGGTGTGAGAGCACCTCTTAACGCCGGCTCTCCCCCGCCCGCAGGTGCGAAAACGTGCTCCTGAGTGGCCACGGCCACCCCGCCGGGCCTGGCCAGGTGGTAGCCAAGGTCGGCGACTTTGGCCTCTCGCGCGCTATGGGCGACGTGGTCAGCAGCCACCTGAGCACCGCCACGGTCGGCACCGTGACGCACATGCCGCCGGAGCTGCTGCTGTCGGGCCGGCTGCGCCCCTCGTGCGACGTCTACTCGTTCGGGGTGATGCTGTGGCAGCTGTACACGGGCGCTGTGCCCTATGCCGGCATGAGGTGAGGGCTCAAAGCGCCTGTGGGCGTGCGGGTGGCACCCTGTTTGGGTGGCATGTGGGGCTCCGGGTGCGCGGGTGCCGTGGCGCTTCTCTTGCACCACGGCGTGTGGTGTGCGCGCCTCGTGTGCCACGTGCGCAGGTACGCTGAGATTGTGTACAAGGTGGCGGTGTGCAACATGCGGCCCGTTTTCCCCAGCGACACGCCGCGTGCCTATAGGGCCCTGGCCGAGTCATGCTGGCAGAGCGACGCATCAGCGCGGCCCAGCTTCGAGCAGGTGAGCGCAGCAAAGCAAGCATAACACCACGCCCCTCCTCCTTGGTGCATGCGCGTCGCGCCGCGCCCAAATGACATGCAAACGCCAACACAAACCTTCCCTCCCCGCCCCCGCATTTGCCCGCAACAGGTGATTGAGCGGCTGCAGACCATGCGCCGCCACGTCTCCCACCTCGACTCCCTGGACCTCGACCACCACACCACCAACAGCTACCACTCGCAAAACGCCTCCTCCGCTGCCAACATGGCTGCCGCCGACCGCACCACCTCCGAGGACATCACGCTGCTGTCTCCCTGGATTGCCGCCTGCCCCGAGCTTGGCAGCGGCGGCAGCTTTGGCACGTCTGCTCTCGGCGGCGTGCCGCCGCACCTGTTTGGGCTCAGCCCCAGCCTCACCACGCTGCTGGGTGCGCTGGTGCCACAGCCTGCTACTGGCGGTGGCGGGCAGGGAGGGCAGGTGCCGGCGGCGCTCGGGCACATGGCGCCGGCGAACAGCCACGCGACGAGTGTCAGCGGGGCGCTGCTGCGGCAGCAGCTTCCTGGATACTACTCGCAGCACCTCGCCGACGCTTCTGCTGCTGGTGCTGCGGCCGCGCAAGGCGGCGGCGGCACGAGGAGCGGGAGCGTTGCGATCGCGTTCGGCAACAACAGCAGCAGCACCAGCGCGGTGCTCGCCGCTGCGGCGGGCAGCATGCGCGGTTCGGCCAGCGTCGGCGCGGCGGGCAGCGGCAGCGCTGCCGTGCACCAGGCAGCGTCGCAGCATGGCACAGCGGGCCGGGACGCGGCTTCCATGGCGAGGTCCGAAGGGAACCTCGCGGCGGTCCTCACACACCACCAGCAGCACCACCAGCAGCAGCAGGAGGGTGCGCAAGGCGGGGCGTTGGGGCAGTCTATGGGGTCACTGACCACGACTGGCTCACCAATGTCACCCTTCACCTCAGCCGTGGCGATCACCACCACCAGGTCGGCGCACCCGGGGAGCGACACCAGCAGCCTACGCAGCTCGAGCGGCAACGGCGGCGCGCACTCTGTGGCGGCGGCGGCGGCGGCGGTGCACCCCGGACAGCAGCAGCAGCATGAGCCGCAGCTTGCGACGGCGTCGCTGCCGCGGAGCAGCAGCGCCGCGAGCATCCACGCCACCACCTCCTCCACGTCCACCAACGCTGGCCACAGTGGTGGTGGGGGGGTTGGTGGAGGTGGTCATGCGCCAGGGAACAAGTACCAGGTGGCGATGCAGCGCATGCGGGAGACGGCCGCTCGTAATGAGGCCGCCGCGCTCGCCCCTCCGCCACCAATTGGCTACTCGCAGCAGGATCCGCTCTACCAGCAGCAGCAGCAGTCAAGGCGGCATCAGCGTGCCTCCTCCCCAGGCTCGCTCTCCTCATCCGCATCGCTGCCAAAGGAGGCGGACGTGGCGGCGGCCATGGCTGCACTCATCGCCCGCCAGCAGCAACAACAACAACAACAGCAGGGCGGTGTGCAGAGCACGGCGCTCCCGCTGCTCACACCATCCGTCAGCACGCTGGCCGTCAACACCAGCGCGGCTTCGCGCGCCGTGCCAGCTGCCGGCAGTGGCCGAGGCAGTGGGTCGCTGCTGCAGCAGGAGCACGCCTGCCGCGCCTCGCACGGAAACTTGTCCTCCTCCCCTCCCGCCTCCGTGGCCGCCGCGCACGCGCTCCCGCTGCTGCCGCCCCCAGCACCCAACACCCACAAGCCGCTGCAGGGCAGCAGCAGCGCCTCCGCCGCCTTGCACCTGCCGGCGCACCTACTCATCCCATTCCAACGCCTCTCCCAAGCCTCCACCTCCACCACCGCAGCAGCACCCGCTCTGCTCTCCCCACCGCACCATGAGGAGGTGCCAATCAGGCGCACGCCCATGTCTCTCCCCGCCTCCCCGCCCCCAGGGCCCGCAATCCTCCTCGCCCCTAGCCCCTACGCCCACCCTACCTTCGGCGGCAGCGGCGACGTTGAGCAGGCTGGGCGCAGCGAGGAGGAGGAGGAGGAGGATGGCTGCGGCACGCCGACCGCACCGCACCTCGTCGCACAGCCCTCCATGCTAACGTTGGCAGTGCAGGGACGCATCGCTGGGCCGTCGCCGTCAACACCAGGCACCAGCGGCGCGCCAGGCACGCCCGTCGCGTCGCCCTCGTTTGCTTCCCCGGCCACGCAGTCTGATGCGTCTCCGCGCGTGTCCATGGCGGCGGGCGCCGTCTTGGGCGTGCTGGGCGTGCTGCCCAGGGCCGACGTGGTGTCCTGCCCCGGCGTGGCGACGACGGTGGCGGTGGCGGGTGCACAGCAGCAGGGGCGGAGCTCCGTTGCCGCCGCCACGCCTCCCCGTGGCGGAGCGTCGTCGCCGACGCTGCCGACAGGAGGGGCCGAGGCGCACGTCACGCTCCGCGCGCTGAGCCACTCGCAGGTGGTGATGGGCGTGCATGGGCTGGGGCTGGCGCTGCAGGGTGGCTACCCTGCAGCTGCTGGCAGCAGCAGCGCGGCATCTGCACCCTCGGCTTTTCCGGGGAGTGGTGTTGCTGGTGGGAACCGAGTGGTGGGTGGGTCGGTGCGAGGAGTGGCGTCTCCGCCAACATCAGGGCTCATGACGGCGCCGCCGCTGGTGCAGCTTCCGGGACGCGCGGCGGCGGCGGCGGCGGCAGGTCCTGTTGAGGATGCTGCGGGCGTGCCGTTGGGCAGCCAGCCGCAGCCGCGCCGCACGGCGTGAAGGTCTTGCTCTACTGAAGGCTTGGAAGCAGGTCTGCAGGTCTGGCGGACAGGTAGCGTGGTTGATGGTGATGGAGGTTGTGGTGGGCGGGAAGGGAGTCGGACGCGGCAAGTGTGTGCAGGCGGACGGAGGCGTACAGGGTGTGCCGCGTTCGGGTGTGAGTCGGGTCGTTGGCGGTTGCGCAGGACTGCGGATGTGCTCTCTTGGTGCTGAGCTGTCAGCTGTCACCAGGGGGCGCTTCCTTGGATGCGATTGTGTGTTGCAGAGGTTGAGAGAGTGCTGGTTGCGAAGCAGCTGCTGCGATAAGCTTATGAGGGCGACGGTGGCGGACAGTAGCTTTGGCGTCGGAAGCGCCAGAGGGCGTTTGGTTTGAGGGATCGCCGCTGCGGCCGCCGTCGCCCGTTTGCTCACTTTTGTTGGGTCGTTGCGAAGCAGGAAGCAGCCCTCCGAGTTCCTACCCCCCTTACACCATTGCTGCGGGCGGGGGCAACGCTCTCTGCACGCAGACACTTTCCGCTCCCACTGTAGATGAAGGCGTTGTTTTTCTTTGACCGGACACCGGCTCTGGCGTCACCCTCCTCCTCTTCCCGTCTGGTGCCTTTCGTGTGGCGCTCTCCTTCCCTTGGTGGTGGCGGACATTTCCCAGCGGGCCCGGAGGAGGCAGCTGACAAACACGCGTCGACGGCGCTCTCTTCATATATCACCGTCAGTTGCGCTCGCTCCTGCATGCCACTGCATGTGTGGCGCGTGCACGCGTGGGGGGTGGGGAACGTGGCAAATGCGCGTGGAGGGGCAAGTACTACGGCGCAACGTGGCTCGGCCGATCTCAATCCGCACACACACTGGCACTTTGGCAGATGGTGCTTGATGCGGTGGGGCACCGGCTGCCCACGCTGGCATGCAGTACCACCACGCACGCGCACACACAATGGCAATTTGGGGGCCTGTTGCCTGAATGCGGCGCCGCCTGAATGTTGGTAGCTGGCACTTTGGGAGCGCAGTGTTTGGATGCCGGACGTGGCAACGCCGCCTGCCAACGTTGGCACTTTGGGGGGGTGTTGCCCGAATGTGGCCTGCCATTCCGCCTGCCAACGTATACCACGGTGTACCGCTTGACGCTCGGCTGGCCCTTGCTACCGTGTTTGGGTGTGGCGGTGGGTGTGGCCCCAGGGTGCCTCTCTCCCGGCGCATGCATGCAATGCACGCTTTGTGAGGCATGCGTGCGCCGTGACGGGCTGGGTGCGCGTTGGCCTGCGCCAAACCATGCGAAGGTGCACAGCTGTGGTGGTGGTGGTGGTGGTGGTGCGGAGGGTATGTTGTTGCGCGTGGCGCGTTATTGATTTGCCCCCTCGTGGACCCTTCGCGCTCGCACATCTCTCTCGTGACGCGCTTCCCGCCCCTACCATGTTGTGAAGGCTGTAGCTTCGCTCTCGGGCTTGGACCGTCACCACCTGACTGACTGGCCCAGACTGATGAGAATCGCTGATGAGAATCGCTCTCTTAAATCGCACAGCAGGAGCCGTAGCATCCGTGACGGACATTCGTGACACCCATTGACGGCCCATTGACGGCAGCAGTGCATAAGCGGTGTGCGCAGGTCTGCTGCAGTCGGGTGGTGGTGATGCGAGGCGCCACCGTGCAGCGGCACCCTGCGCACGCGCGCATTGATTGATTGATTGAGGAGCCGGGCGGGTGGGCGGGTGCACGCAGCACCTCGTTGCCTTTCCACTGCTGGCGCTCTTTGTCCCGCCATGGGCTGATTTGCGCGAGTTGGAGTGGCGCCCTGCAGCTGGCTCCCGCCCGACCTGCAACCCTGCAGTGCAGCGCCTAAACCTCACGGTGTCAGGCTGGGCAGGGGGCCAAGGGATGCGGCGGTGGGGCTAGGTATAGCTTGACCCTGACGCACAGCATTGGGTTTGGGATTGGTCCTGGGGTGTACCGGCCTGGTGAATGCAGGGAGAAGGAAACACGTGCCGAGTGCGAGAAACCCTAGGCCATCGAAGCAAGCAGTGTCTTAACCTGAGGAGGAGGGGCACTGTTGGGACAGGACGCACAAACAAGCGCGCCTTTGATTTTTGGAGAGTGTCCTGAGCGCGAGAGGCACTGCAATTGAGCACTGGCAGTGCGTGCTGCTCCCTGTTCTCCCCCGTGCACTTGGCCACGGCGACGCCTTCAAGTTGTCGTGTTGGTGACCGGCTGCGCCTCACCCACACCCTTACGCACTGCGCTTCCTCCTGGGCTCGTTGCTTTTCGCAAGCGCGGGCCACGTGACACGACTGGGAAACTCTGCACTCTCAAGGTGTGGAGTGGCAGGGTGCCTGACATGGCTGCGCAAACTGCCTTTGGTCGGCGGGCGGTGGAGTCGCGGTCATCACCCTTGCACTCTCACACTCTTAAACTGCTGTGGCTTGCATCGATCCCCCGTGCTGTGGCCATGGTTGCAAGAGCATCGGGACTGCCATTGAGCACGACAAGGCTTCAGCTCCATCCATTCAGGACAAAGCTGCCAGCACACACAGCCAGAGAAGTGCTAAAACACGGCGCGCGCATGTGGCAGCGGCGCGGACAATTGCAGGTTCAATCAGTGTGTGCTGAGAACCGTTGGCTTCTGAAATCTGTGTTGCAGCAAAACTCGGCGTCCAGCAGGGCGTGCACCTCGAGGCTGGTCATTCAGGTGATTCACAGGCCAGGTGCTCGGCAGCGACGTGCTTGTGCGCCTGCTGCAAGGCGCACGTTGCAGTGCAGGGCATGATGCGGCGCCCATGCCGCGCAGCCCACCACAAGCACAACAGCTCTCACAGCTCCTTGTGCTCGATGCCAGGGGCGTGTTGGCACTCAAAGTCAAGGTGCACAAACGCACGCGCCACCTCTGGCAAGCGCTCCAGCTTGACCTGCAAAGGCCGACGTCAACCACACATGCTTTGGCCTGGGCTGTAGTGCCTAATCTTCCCTCGCTGCTGATCCGTGCTGCCTTGGTTGCCGCGGCTGGGCCGCCCCGTTTGCAAGCGCGCGCACACACACACACAGCACGCCTTGCTGCTGACAATCGCTGGTGCGTTGGTGCTGCGGCTGGCCGCCCCCGCATCGAAAAAAGGTATATGAACCAGCACACCTAGATCTAGCTGCATAGCAGGATGCGGCCAGCGCGCCCACCACCACCGCGCATGGCGCGCACCTGCAGCGCCTCTCCGATGTCGTGTGCCTGGGCCAGAGGCATGTCGGGCGGCAGCACCACGTCAACCTCCACCAGCCACTGGTCGCAGCCAAAGCTCCACGCCCTGCCACGGCAGCACGTTGTGTAATAAGGCAAGTAGTAATCCTTACGCACAAAGGTGGGAGAGATGTGTAGGTATGTGCGCACCATCCTGTAACAGCACGCCAGGGCACGTGCAGCGTGTGTGTGTGCGTGCGCGCGTGCAAACGGGGCGGCCCAGCCGCATCAACCAAGGCAGCACGAACCAGCAGCGAGGAAAGATTAGGCACCAGCCCAGGCCAGGGCATGCAGTCACACCGAGGCCACCAAGGCGTCAACGACCTTCCACACCGTAGCGGTGTGGTGAGCTTTCACATCTGGTACAGCCATGTCTGGCAATCAGATACCAATATCAACACATTTCAACTGCAGCATGGGTTGGCGCCTCGTGGAGTACGCCGCCCCGAGTTGGCGACCCTAGCTTCACAGTGTGTGGGGCGAGGACATGTTGGTGAGCGCGCACGGGGCCCACTACTGCAGCAGTGATAGACTGTCTGCCCAGCACAGTCCAGCACAGCGGACCACCCGCATGCTTGCGGAGCTTTTACCTGGCGCCCCTACCCCACCAACAGTGCACGTGAAATGATTGCAACGCACCTGACCGTGTCGACTTGCTTGACGTCGTTGGGCGCGTGCTGGAACGCGAGGTAGGTGAGCTTCTGCAGCATCTCGGGCGTGGCGCTCATGCCCACGAGGCTCACCAGGTTCTGCACGTCGCACGACCGCCACCATCGCCACGGCATGCGCAACGCGCGCACACACACACACACACGTCAGCAGTAAGGAGAGTGTCGGCACGCTCGTGGCCACCCCGAACGCCGTGCCAGCAATCACAGCTGCACATGCCAGCAGCTGCTGGCGTGTTAATTGATTGCTTGGCGAGGCCCTGCCTGGCGATGGTTTGCGACGGCTGCAGCATCATGACACCCAGTCGTGAACGCCGTGCAATGATGATGGATGACATGGCGTGCTCTGCACATCAACGCAGGCAGGTTGCCGCTTGCTGCCTCCACCTGCCAGACAGGCGCGTGTGTGCACCAGCTCGCATGGTGCCTTGTCGCCCCGCGCTCCACCCACCTCACCTCGTACGCCTGCTTGCCCCAGGCCCAGCACAGCCACAGCGACATGACGATGGCGCACGCGGGGTCCAGCCACCACCGCACGTACTGACCCAAGAGGGCGCCTGCAGGTGTGTGTGTCGATACTTGCATCTCTTGACGCGCCTCGGCGGGGCCGGAGCCCACTACCGGGCGTATCAGATGTCTCGCAGCACGCGAGCCAGACAAAAAGTCCTGATGCAGGGGCACGCCTTTTATGCCGCTCCCCAGCCGTGGGAGTCGTGTGTTTGTGGTTTTCTACCATGTGTTGGGGCACTCAGTGGGCGTATCAGAGCGTCCCGCAGCACAAGGCATACAGGCATGGCGCAGGCACGGGTGTGACGGTGTGCACCAGCACAGGCGTCAGGTGGGCGCACTGAGTGCTTTCAACCATTACTGAGGCGCAAAGCCCAGGCGCGGGCGCACCCCAATTGCCAGCACCACCACGACAAGCACCTGCAAGGCCGGCGGTGTTGACCATCACGTCGTCCAGTGTTGGCCCCGCAGCGTCAGGTATGCAAACAGCTTCAAGCCTCGCGCACTCTGGTACCTACCGCACTCAGATACGTAAGAGGCTCTTACTGTATGCCTCCTGCTGTACATGCCCCCGGGCATCCATCCAAACAGACGAGAGACGAGAGCTCCACCGCACACGCACCTGCCAGTCCGGCGCTGTTGACCATCACGTCATTCAGGTGGTCCATGGCAAAGGCCTGCGGGCCGGGCAGCAGCAGGAGGAGGAGGAGGTGAGGTGGGGTGAGAGGAGGAGGAGGAGGAGGAAGGAGGAGGAGTGCACCCACAAGCTGAATATGCGCGTGAGGCGCCGAAACAGGTGCGAATGCCCAGTCACGCACAAGAGAGGTCTGCGCCGAGCCTGGACACCTGGCAAGCAGCACCGTGGCCCACAAGTCGCCAACACCCGTGCGTTCGTGTGCGGCGGTTGCGGTCAAAGCGCAGACCTCCTGGCCGTCTTCCCGCCAACCAGCGCACCTGCACCCCTGAGTCCTTGCTGTTCCTGCAGATGAGCCACATGATTCCTTTGAAGATGATGACGGCCACCGCCGAGCCTGCAGCCGCCACCACCGCACACCACCAGGGAGCGCGTACGTATTGCCGTGAACTGGGTACGTGAATTCACGTTTTGCGGGGGATCCTGCCTGCCATAAATGGCTGCGCCAGATGTGGAGTTTATCACGCAAGGCGCACTGACCAACGATGACGGCCATGGGCGCCGCGGCGGCGTCCACGCTGTGGTGCCCCGTCAGCTGCGTGACGCCCTGTGAGAACATGAGGTGTGTGTGTGAAAAGGGGCTTGCATGGGTGCAATGGCACAATCGGCCGTGGGACGTTAAGAACAGTCATCGCTCTCGCTTGAGCCTTCCGTCATGCGCCAGGCAGCACTTGCTGCAGCATGCACGACGACGCTGCATCAAGCGACGCACCTCCACAATGATGGAGAGGCCGGCAGTACCCATGATGGACGAGAAGACCACCACACCGAGGGGCGCCATGCGGCCCTGCATGACGGGTGTGCGGCAAGGGCATGCATGAGGGCTCTGCATGAGGGCTTGCCATGGCGGGTGAACTGGAAGGAGGAGGCACTTGGAGAGAGGGAATGAGCTGGCAAACTTGTCAGGCGACATGTGAGGCACCTCACCCTCACCTTGCCCACTGGGTGCTTGTGGGCAGCAGCAAGGCTTGAGAGAGCAGCAGGTGTGGCAGACTGGCCAGGCACCTCACGCTCACCTTGCCCACTGGGTGCTTGTGGGCAGCAGCAAGGCATGAGAGAACAGCAGGTGTGGCAGACTGGCCAGGCACCTCACCCTCACCTTGCCCACTGGGTACTTGTGTTTGTCACGCTTCTTAGACTCGCGCGACGTGGTCCAGATGATGCCGCCGCTGCACGCACACCACAGCATGCTCTGGCCTGGGCTGGTGCCTAACCTTTCCTCGCTGCTGATCCGTGCTGCCTTGGTTGATGCGGCCTGCCGCCCCGTTTGCAAGCTCACACACAGTATCTGCTT
>QAXK01007853.1:0-19503 GCA_004335735.1 Chlorella sp. KRBP
CACCACCACACACAACCACACACCGTGCCCCCTGGGCCCCACCTTGTTGCCAGACAGCTGCATGCCGGTGAGGTCGTCCCGCTTCACCCACAGCTCTACACCCTCAGGCAGCAGCGAGGGGGGCAGCTGCCACCTGCACAGGCGTACATCATGCACACATCCAGACAGGGCCTGCTGAGAATCGGAGCTGTGGCGTGTCGAGGTGTCAAGAAGCCTGCTCGCAGCTTGAGGCTTGAGGGAGACGGTGAGCTGGGTGACTGGCTGTGCCTTGATGTAAGTGTGATTTGACTCGCTGGCAGCAATGGAAAAGTGTGTTGGGTATGGTTTGGGATGGGATCTGCGCCTGAGACCATAGGCGGGTAAGTGTGCACTCATGGAGCTGCTCATCTGCTGATCTGCTGATGGTGAGCTGCACCAGGTACAGTGGACCCCATCTGTGATTAGCTGTGGTGGTATGTGTGGCAGTGAAGAGTGTGCATGCAGCATGCAGAATGCATGCACACTGCGGCACCTGGGTGCAGCTGCCAGCATGCCTGCATGGGCCATGCAGCGAGCCATGCAGCAACAACAGCTTCATTACATTGCAGGCTACAAGCCTCCACAAGCCACCCTGCTGCTGAAGATCACCTGTGAATTGGGGTGGGCAGCATACCCAAGCTGTATCGTGTGCTGGGCTGACAGCAGCAGCAGCAGTATGGCGGCGTATGCCCACAGGACAATGGCGGACAACAGCGGCAGTAGATATGGGGGCAGAGGTGCAAGCATTGCTGACAACCAACACGTTTGAACAGGTGGCAATTGCGATACTCTGTGCAGCAGCTACCACACGCCACAGTGTCTGCTGTACAACGCACTCATCACAAAGTGCCAGCTGCAGGGACTGCTGAGTGGTGTGGCAGTCACATGAAGGGGAGGTACACTGTGCAGGGGCTGCGCATGCTGGTGCAAGTTAAGCATTGCTGAATGCACTGAGTCATCAGATAAAGGTAAAAAATCAGACAGAGGTGAGGGCAGGCACACTCACCACTAGCTTCAGCCCAGCAGCCCATGCTGGAGGGCTGTACTGCTGCAGCTGCAGGAAGTGTGCTGCCATGCCTGCAGGCTAGGTCCCCTTTTCTGGGACGCGAAGAACCTCGTAAAGGCGCGAGTATTGCTGTCGGATTGATCAAGGTTTCTGCTAGGCTCTGGGAAGGTGTTGGTGAGTAGGAGTGCTGCAGTCAGCACAGCTAGCTGACCGCCGATCACCTGCGCTGAGTGACCTGGAAGTGACCTGGAATTGCAACGCCGCTAAGATAGACCACTGAGGCCCGTACTGCGATACTATGTTGCAGTAAGCTGTTGCGGGCAGAGAAATATGCTCCAATGGACCATTCACACAGCTCACGGTGACCTCAGCTGGATCAGTCTGGGTGGGGGTGATCTGCAGAAAGGAGACAAGCCACCACCTGCCTCAGGCACCTCAACCCTAACTTGCTTTCAGTAGTGGTGTTTGTGAATTTGATTCGTTTGCATTTCGGCTTCAGGCAAGGAAAGCGACCGCTGCGCTTCCTGTAACAATATGACAAAACCTATAGGTGATTTAACGGATATCAGGCCACTTACAAGGGGAATTTTCATCAAATTTGCTTATATCAGGTGGTCATCGAAGACCGCCGTGCAGCAGCAAGCATCCCGACAACGTTGCAGTAGCAGGTGAGTACCTCGCAAGCGCATTGAAATGCTTAGTCATGGTTTCATGGCCGTCATTAAAGGTTCAGACGCTGTCGTATCACATCAGGTCCTTGCAAAGTGATGACAGACCTATGGCCAGTGCACACAGCAGTGGCTTGCGCACTATCAGACGCGCATATGGAAATGCAATTGAAGCCAAATTCAATCTTGACTTTGATATTTGTGATGCAATTTTTCGAGGCGTCCACGGACAAGCTCACGTCCACAATATTCCGCACCAAGTACTTTTGGGCTCGTTGCGTGATGTCATGAGGGCAAAGCTTTTCAGAGACTTACCTCTTGCTATCAACCTTACTGCATTATCTAGTGAATTCAAGGCGTCGATTTGGGGCTTTAGCATTTGCAGCAACAGCTGTAAATCATGATCATGATCATCAGCCATGATCATGGCTGTGCCTGATCATGTGCACGGGTGTGCACTGTTCATACGTGCTACATGTCTACCTGAGAGGCCCCCGATCACGCTTATACTCGTGTTTGAGCCATTATGAACTCATGAGCAGCAAGGAAGGGCTTGATGCATGGTGCAGAGATGCTGTTGCAGGTGCACCTTGCGTGATATCAAGAATTTGTAAGACAGTGCAACAGTACATATGTGCAACTTTTTGCAGGCATAGAAACATGCAAACTGTGTAGAACATTGCATGATGCTGCACTGCACTTCTGTCCTTCCAAATTTCGTGTTGTTGATGAGCAAAACATGCATTCAAAGCTTGCGTCATCATTAGCACTAGTGCTGGCATCAAAAGGTATGCGCCCGCCTGGCGGCAACCTGTAGGCTAGCTCGACTGGTCCCCTCCATGCCACTCACACTGCTGCTTCTGCTGATGATACCATGGCCATCTTTGCCATTTCCACGGCTGCTACTGCTGCTGCCTCTGCAGAGCCCATACCCGCAGGGTATAGGCCAGTTGGACCATGTCAGCATCGACGTGTGGCATGGCATTGGCCATCCGGTGCAGCCGTGCTGCTGTGCTTGTTCTGCTCTTGGTGACAACCATATCTGCCTCACCTGCGCCGGTGAGCTACTGTGCACCTATGGAAAACTATGTTGAGCTTTGCAGTTCAATGACCTTTTGTCACCACCACCACTGGTGGCTTGGCTTGCCAGGACCTCACTGCTAGTCACTGCTATTCTTGAGCAGCTTTTGAGATGTGGCAGCGTACCCAGCATGGAGCACAGTGCATGGCTTTGGGAATGCTTTGTGACTCTTTAGTCTGCAGACACCCTCGCAATTCATACCTCCTTACACATAGCCAAACTCCAGCTGCCAGTGTATGCCTTCGGCCATTTAATCGAGCTCAGCCAAACCTCTGGAGCCTAGTAACTTCCCAGCCCAGGCGGCCAGTATTCTGCTGGTTGGTTGTGCAAAGTGCATGCAAGGTTAGTGGTGACAGCCGGCAGCCTGTGCACTGTATTGAATCAACATGAGTCCCGGCCTTGGCAACCCGTTGGCTGTGCCGGCATGGCGCAGGCTCAGCATTTCCACAGCAGCAATCTTGAGAGACGTTTCACATCCGTCTGTGTTCTCACCTGATGCAATCCCTGGTCTTGCTCGCCACTGCTGTCGTGTTGACCTCGGAGACATCCTGTTTATCCTGAACATGGCAGGGACCCAATGCTGCCTGCTGCCTTGCTCTGTACTGCCGCAGTCACCAACACACTTGCTCGCTTAGACCTCACAGCCCGCTGCACAACAGCAGCATGGGCAAGCCCGGGCGCCTCTTCTTTTGCACCTGGTGTGACGGCTTCAACTGGCAGCAGCAGCCTGTGTGATTTCACAACCACTGACAGCTCCTCTGTCCAAATCGATCCCCAACCCAGTGTGACAGTGCTTGACTGCAGTACCACTGTGTGTGCAGTGGCGCCCTCATTTGATGTGGCCCTGACCGGCGTGTCAAGTGGTGTGCCAAGCGTCCCTGTCTGGCTGAGCTACTCGTCCTCCTGCTCGGTCAACAACGCACAGTCATCAGCTTTAGGTGAGCCGGGGTGCCTTGCCAAGCTGCCAGGCTGGGGACCTAAAAGCTGCAACAACGAGGATCAGAGCAACATACTGCAGCTGTGCCTGCATATTGTGAGCTGCATTTGTTGCACAGCCGCCACCATCGGTTTGATGCAACATCACATCAGTATGCTTTGGTGTGCCAATAAAAGGCCGTCTGGACAGACAACCGCTGCTTTTCAAGCTCAGGCTGACAGTCACGGTGTGCTTAGGAAAAAGCAGTGAGGAAAGTACACGGCTGCTTTCGAAGCCCAGGCTGACAGTCCACTGCTGCTGTCCTGCTGTGATGTTGCTGCACGCAGTCTCTACAAGTTCTGTGACGCTCAGCTGCCAGCTGGCAGGCTCTGGTATCACTGCATGGACCACAGGCAGCTTCAAAGTGACTGGTTCAGCTAGCACAGGCCCCTCTGGAAGCTGCAGAAGCTCCAAGGACGCCACCATTTCCATCACTGCGACCCCAAAGTCCAGTGTGATCATAACACCACCCACCGACACGACGGTGTGCTCAGATGTCTCCACCAAGTCCTTTGAATACACAGTGACCGACACCGCCGGCAACAAGCCTGTGACTGTGTCCACAACCACTGACCCTGAGTGTACAGTGACAAACCAGCCAGGTGGGTGCGGCTTGAAGCAATGGCTCATGCTTGCCAACATGCCATGTGGCTGCGGCAGTGGATGTATGCTGCACAGCATGACGTGACGCGTGTGTGCAGGGTGAACTGCAGTCTGTGTGCCCATTCGGCATAACTCACGGCCAGATACATCGCATGGAAACTGTTCAGGTTGCACGGTGTGAGTCATGCTGACCTGCATGCATGTATGGGACAGCTCTGAGCTGAAGTGCACACAACAACACTAACAAAGCAGCACTGGGGTTTACTTGCTTTGCGGCTGCCAGTGGTCTGCTGGCTGCACACTGCTGATGCTGTGGCGCAGCTGCTGCTGTTGACGCTAGCACTGCTGCTGCTGCCACTGCTTTTGTCTGTGTGTGCAGTCCCTTCAGGCTCCAAGGTTGCTGTGAGGTGCAACCAGCCATCTACAGGAACCTGGGAAGGGCTGGTGATCCGGCTGTCTGCAACAACAGGTGCCGGCGACTGTGACGCTACCTCAACCCTGGACACTACCCTCATAGGCGGCACCGCACCGCGTGTATTGGTCACCGCGCGTGCGCTTCCTGCTGTGTGCAACAAAGACAACACCTTCTCTGTGGATTTTGACGTTGGTGTGACTCCCTCTAGTGTCTCAGGTGTGAGTGCCTTGTCAACTGTGGCGACGCTGATGGCATCAAGCGTCACCTGCAATGCAGGCCAAGGTGGGTGGCCCGCGGCGCCTTGTATGCCAGGAGCTGCCAGCCTGTACCTCCTGGTGCACACCGTTGCAGCTTGCTGTCACACGAACTTCGGCCGGCCGGGCCTAGTCACATGAGGGTACCATGGTAACCTTCACCATGGTGGTTACCATTTTGCCTTGCAAGGGCCTTGCAAGGCAACTGAGTGCAGCCCTGGAGCCTCGTGGACCTGTGATATTGCTGTTCATGCTGTTGGTGCCGCCACTGCTGCTGCTGCTGCTGCTGCTGTCATTGTTGCTGCTGCGCTTGCCGCTGCAACAGTGGTGGGTGGGAAGGCAACCGTGACCTGCACGAGGGCCCCAGGCGTGCAGCGCCTGCCTGCATCCATCGAGGTGCCCCTGTCTGTCACAGCCGGGTCTTCCTGATGGGCTGGCACGACCAGTGTTTCAGCCACCGTAACATCAGACTGCTGCTTTGATGGCAGGGCATTTGCAGATGCCCAGGACCCCTCAGACTGCTTCTTCACGAGTGGCGGCCTCTGCGGCTCTCCAGCAGGTGCCAGCAGTGCATGGTCGAGGGGCGAGCTGAAGTCGGTCCAGACCCGCGTCCTCCCACTCAAGACCGGTGCAGACAGGAACTGCCAGGGTGGCGCCACAGTGGGTGATGTAACCTTGTCTTGTGTGACCACCAGCAACAAGGGCTCTAACGTGTCGGTGGTGGTGCGAAACAGCCCGGGTCTGGCCGGGCCAGCTGCTATGGTGCAGGCCATCTTCTTGGGTTGCTCTGCAAACGCCGCGTCCTGCAGCCCAGATGCTGTGATCCGACGGGCGGACATTCCCAGCTACGGAGGCTCCATGCGCTGCACGAATGGAGGCCGCAACCCCTGCATGGGCTCAATTGCGCCCAGCACAAACGAGGAGGAGCTCAGCACCTACAGCCAGCGGTTTGCTTTCATTGTCGGCTGCGACTGCAGTGGCGTCAACTATGCATGGTCAGAGTATGCTCGTGATGGTGCGTCATTCCGCCTGCCTCGGAATGCAGACGGCAGCTGCCCCTCTGGTTGACATGTGCCCGGCAAAGGCTTTGGCTTGGAACAAGGAACATGAGGCTCATGTCCAATGATGGATGCATGCATTTCTATCACAGCTGGGAGCCATGCCATGACATGACGTTTGAGCAATCATCCGCTTTGAGCCTCGAAGGGCCTCAGCCAGTGACTGCATGGCCCGATGTGGTGCATTCCAAGGCGGTTGCGTATGGCGTGTGCTACCTAGGTTATGTGATGCAGCGGCGCACATAGTGGTATCATGCACTGGGCACCGCTGGATGTATGGGTTTGCAGCCGCTGGTTCTCCTGCTGCAGTGGTTTCCTACGTTCCTGGTCAACTTGGGCCTGTGCTACATAACATGCAGCTGACCATGCACATACATGTAGGCATATCCAAGCTTGATTGGTTGTTTGCCTTGCCAGAACCTTCACTGTGCAAGTTGCAATGGACACAGTGGTGCTCTGGCTCTTTGTGGTTTGACGCATGTTCAGGCATGTGGTTGTGTTGCTCAGCCAGTAAGAATGTTCATGCCATATGTTGCTTGCGCCACTGGTGGCAAGCAGCTATTGCGCATGCACATACCGTATACCGTAGTACATGATATATGTAGTACATGATATGCAGCAACGCGAGACAACTGTCCTTGATATGTCCTTACTGCCTCCAACTGTTTGCAAGTTTTCTTGGGGTGTGCTTCGTAGCCAAGGGTGGATGCTTTGATGGATGCACGGGTTCTTGCAAGTGAAGTCCTCCGGTGAGACCTCCTTTTGCTAGATGCCATCCTGGTGACGTGTACCGAGAGAACTCTGTTTGATGGGGCCGCATGTACTGAACAACTTCTGGGTTGAGCACGTCTGGTTGGTCCTCTGCAAACCTAGGGTGCTGTTGTTGTCACCTGACTCAGAGTGCCCAATTTGATGCCATATAGACTTTGAGTTCTCGACATTCTTCAACCTTGCTTGTGTGTCTGAGCTTGATGTGTAGCACAACTAACATGTGTGTGCTGACTCCCATCTGACATCATGTGGTTATTCTTTTGGGCTTGCGCGTGCGGCCTATGCGGCAGATCGCCGCAAGAAGTTCAAGGCAATAGGGTGCCCAACTTACTGGTGTGGGCAGCGGCAGTTTGCCATCGGCCTGAGCTGTTGTCGTGAGCTCAAAGTGAGCACCACGGTGGTACCACCGGTGTTTGCAGCTGCGGTGGCCGTCGTGGACCTCCCAAGTAGCATCGATGCAATGGCTGGCTCTTGGCTAATGCACATGTTGACAGTATCATAGTATGGTTTATTAGTAACCACCGGGGTGACAACAGTGGTGAACAACTTGTTCACAACTTGTTGACAACACTGAGTGCACTATATGCACCATCTTATGTGACACAACTGGTGGTATGATACCTACTGTTGGTGGGTGCCAGCCGCTGGCAGGGCCCCTGGTTGGCAATTGCTGTTGCACTTGCCACACACAAGCAAACCACAAGAAGGTGCTTGTGCTGCGTGGCCGTGACCAATTCTTGGACATACCTGACTCCTTTATGCTATCTTGTTTGGCACAACCAGCTGCCAGATGGCTTGCCATGTGTCCTACCCACAACTCATCTTGCCATAGCGTCCCTCAATCATCACACACTGTGCAATCCAACAACATTGCGGCAGGCGGCCACGCACGTGCACACCGCCAGCACCCCACCTCACCCAAACATCAAAGTTACGTCATCTTGTGGTCCACGCCAGTGCATGGTCCTGCCAAGTATCTTGTGACTTATGCATGGTAGAGGCTGAGTTTCGTGAAGACTTTTTGGGACTGCTTGACAGCCCACAGACTTGCATGTATGGTTGTTCCGAGACTGTGCACATGCCTGCACACGCAAGCCATGTTTGACATATGGCATGATGTGACAGTCTGGCTTGCATGAGTACCGCGGCCTGAACAGTGTGATGCCATAATGCATCATGATGCAGTATCCTACTGAGCTGAGCGGATTTGGTTACTGTCACAATTGGCTATGGCGCCATTGGGTATGTCGCATTGATAGTCACGTTATGTACTTGTAGCTGCATGGCCGTCGCTACCGCAGCAGTGGTTGATGGAAACCCTGCCAATGGCCCGGCCCGGGAGCAGCTGAGGGCCTCTTGAGTGCCCGTCGCCCTGGCACGTGTGTGCGGTGTGTGTCAGTGCCTGTGGGTCTCTTGAGGTGGAAGGAGGGCTTTGGCGATTTACCCACTTCCAGAACGTGCTGATGAAGTCAAGGCAGCATTTGCATGCGTGATCATTGATCAATGTTCATGAACAAGAGGTTGACACCATCGCCAGGCCACGTGCTCTGTGCGCTCTGTGCATCGTAACTTACGATGTACAGGCTGTACACCCCAGCCTGTGCGTCGACGGCATGTCTGCAGAACAGACCCAGAGCACTGCATTGTACGCGTGTGTGTTTTGCTGGCCCCACTGGCCCGCCTGTTCATAGCTCTTGTGTGTGGTCATACTTTTTTTGGTAACAGTTATAACATGTTCAGAGTCAGGTGCCGCATCACCAGGTTGTGATGCACGGGACACCTTGCTTGACTGCAGGCACCCGGAGTGGTTGTAGCCATCAAGTTGTGATGAGCAGAGTGAATAGAGCAACCTGGTTCTCACTGCTCCCGACATCAAGAAGTGCTTCCAGGATCGCAAGGACTGACTGTATTGCTGCCACTGTCAGGCGCACGGGCGTCTGCAGTCAACAAACTGGCACTTGCAGGCTGGAGATAAAATTCATAAAGCCCAGGGTGTCATCCTGCCAGGCTCATAGGAAGCTGCATTGCCACAAGTGACACAAACAGCTGCAACACAATTCACACCAACGAACTGCACAGCAGCTGCTGCCAGGGCACCTTATCAACCGACAGCTGCTGTTGCCAACGTGGTTGAACCAAGCAGACGATCAGCCCAACGCATGTGCACAGCATCTGCAGTGTTGCACGACAGACGCCGCACTGTGCCGCCTGCGATGTACACCGAGGGTGCTATGCAGCCCAACCATTGTGCTGGCCAACACACGTGCCGCTGGGGCTGCTACTGCTCAATGTCTGGAAACGCTGCAGTCTGCTGCTGTCGCATTATATACTGCCATACTCCTTGCTTCCTACCAGCCTGGGGCAGGTCTGTCCCAGTGCTGCGCTCCTGCCGGAGAAATAGTCAGGCCGACTGCTACTGTCCAAACAGCCCCCGCTTGCGTTTGGCCTTGGCCTGCTGCTCTGCCTCCACCTGCCGTGCAAACTCCTGCAGGTCAAAGCCCCTGGGCAGCGCAATCTGGCCGGGGTTCTCCGGGTCCTCCAGCAGCGTCTGCAGACAGCAGCAGCAGCAGCATTGAAATTGGGTGAGGCACAAGTCGCATGCAAATACTCCGCAATACATGCAGCAGCGACCAGGGACACTGCTGCCAGGCAGGAGCTCGGATGCTAGCTGCACGCACAGCCGTGCATTTGCATTCATACAGACGCAGCATACACACACCCTTGCATGACACACCGGTTGCATTGACAACAAGCAGCGTGGGCATGTGCCAGGCCAGCAGCGATTGCCACAGTACAGCTCAAGGCTGGTGGTCACAACTTGGGTTGGCATTGGGTAAGGGCCCTTGTCAGCATCGCAGTTGCAGACGCAAAGCTTTGCACAGCCCTATGCGCACACAGCCGCTCTCATTCACTGCAGCAATCTCTCATGCACTGCAACAATCGGCGCCCTCGGCACCTTGCATGACGTGCTGGACCAGCCTTGCGAAAGTTCGACAGCGCCTCACCTGGTCGTATATCTGCCTGTCATACGACCGCGAGTCGTTGAGGTCGATGTCGACTGGCTGGCTGAGGATGTCTGCTGCTGTTGAGGGCTGCTTGCCAAACAGGCGTGCAAAGGGGTTGTCCTCCGGCGGCAACGTCATGCCCTCCACGATCTCGCCAGGTGGGAGGAACTGCACACGCAATGAAGGGTGCGCAAGAGCAGCAGAGGCACAACTCTCGGCGTAAAGCGAAGGTAGGCAAAGCATGAAGGAGTGCTGCTGCAAGGCCCCAGACCCTGCCCTCCTATCGAAGGAAGAGCCCAGCACAACCAGGTGCATGGACACCGCCTGCAGCAAGCCTCTGTTGGTGTGCTGCGTCCATGTCGCAGTGGATGCGGCATCTCCACAAGGCAAGACACCGGCGCGTACAGGTGCAGAGGTGCGGATGTCCACATGCCCTGTTGGTGGCCCACTGGCCAGCTGTGTCCCCGCAACCCTCCCCTGGGCTCAGTGTCCATCCACCACCTGGTGTGCGCACCACACCCTTCAACAACACCACCCCAGGACCCATGACACAACACACGACGACCTCTAAGCTCCGGCTCACCTTGCCGTCTGGGCCGATGCCGCCAGAGTTTGGTGGCAGGGGCAGCACCTGGCCGTCAGCCATGGCCACCACATTCACCTCGCGGTCCAGCTTCACACCAGCAATATCGGACACCTGCAGGCAGTCGGCAGCAGCAGCGGCATCAGAATGGTCAAACGTCGGTGACTGCAGCAGTGGCATGAGAGGGGAAGGGCTTCACAAGGGCAACACACGCACCAGCAGCATGTGGTGGCCAGTGACTTCTCGTGCATACAATGGACACAGGCTGCCTGGAGGTGCCAGCCAGAAAGCGATACAAGCTGTGAAGCTTTGGATCAACTGCACTTGACACCTGCGCCTCACCTTGAACTTCTTCATCTCGCTGATGTTGCCGACTGGTGTGATGCGGCGCTTGTTGCCGTCCATGTAGATGTTGAACAGGTTGCCCTGGGGGTCCAGCTGCCGGCAGCAGCAGGCAACCAGGGGGTGACATGTCAATGCCAGAGATCAAACGGCAAGGAAGTCACTGGCGCAGCACACCGTGAGTCGGGCACGGCAGCTTGTGTGGATTGCATACCCATGCATTGAACAACCCTTGTTGACAACCTGCTGCCCTCCTGCATTCCTCCCCTCTATCATGCCGCCCTCACACCACCCCCTCCAGAAATCCGGCAATGCAAGCCCACTGTGCCCTCCACAACCTGCCCTGCCCCCAGGGACCTCACCGCATAGATACCAATCTCTGGGTTGCCGCTGTCATAGTACAGGTCACCAGCTTGGTCAATGATGTACATCCGCCCACGCATGTCCTGCGCTGCTGCTATCCAGTTGCCACCTGCAACAGGCCAAGAGCACCAGGAGCACACAGACACACACAGCAGCAAGGGTCAGCATAGCAACCTGCAGAGCCAGAAGAGTACCCAGGCAGTAACAGAGGAGCTACAGGTTCGTGATAACCGGGCTGTAGAGCATGCTGCTTTGACTGAGCAGGTACTGCCATTTGCAGCGTCAGCCACGTACAGGCCTGAAATGCATGTTGAAGACAAGGTGGTGTGGTCATGCAAAGCGCAAGAAGCAGTGCAACATGTGGCAATCACAGCATGGATCAGCTGCAGATGATAAAGCTGGCAGACGCAACCGTACAAGACCAGCATGTGGACGCACACACGCGCACGCGCACCTGGTGTTTTCGCGTACACAAAGTCACTGGGCTCAATGTCCGTGTAGCCTGCCAGCTGGAAAGGAAAGTCTGCTGGAGGGGTGCCGATCTGGACTGGCGGCAATATCTCTGGGGATGTGAAAAGAGCCAGGGTGAGGGTGGATGGGCAGGACGGCACACAGGGTCCAGGATGAGAGGGGGTTGTCAAAGAAGCGGGTGTGGACGTAAACGTATCCAGGGGATGTCTACACCGCAAGTGTGACCGCTTTGCTGAACGCCCTGCAGACGTGCCTTGAGCCACCGCCAATGCACATGTGCGTACGCAATCAACAACATGGCCCATGTTGACGCCATGGCCCCACGTATCAGACGCTGCTGCTCACTCACTTTTGTTCCACACCCAGATGCCTGCTGTCCCCGCCAACATGGACACCATGATGTTGCGCCGGCTTGCAAAGGGCACCTCATACCAGGGCTGCAGCAATTCACCGCATGCATGGGGCAGGGGCAAAGGGCAGAAGCGGGGCAGGGGCAAAGGGCAGAAGCAACAGCAGGGGATACACAGGATCAGAACCCAGGCACCAAGGATCCACAGGAATATTGGATGAGGTCTCCAGGGGCTACAGTAGCTGTGCAGATGCAGAGGTGCATGTATCAGGCGCTGTCGCAGTGGCTTGTCAGCACACGCCTGCAGGCCCATCCACGCTGCTGCCCATTGCTGTGCAACACACTCGTCTGCATGCAAACCCCGCGGCCTTCACAGTAGGTGCAGCTGCTGGCAGCAGCAGCTGCTCCTGCACTCCTTGCTGATGCCAACCGCTGTCCTAAGCCACAGCCAGCAACAGCTGCTAGTGACACTGACTGGCAGCTGCTCAGCCTACCACCACTGCCACCTGTGCCCCTGCTGCTCCCAGCAACAGCCAACCTGCTGCAGCTACTGTCGCCCAGTCCTGCTACAGCTGGCACCTGCTTCAGCGAGCAACAGCTGCTGCCGACGCGCATGCTGACGCTTCTGTTGCTGCTGGACAACCACACAACACATTTGAACAGACCGCCCATGGCGCTCCCATCACCAAGCCCACACACTCACCACTGCGGGTGTGCTGGGCTGCTGCTGCTGGGGTGGAGGTGGTGGGGGTGGAGGTGTGCCACGTGGTGGTGCCATCAAGGGCCCCTTGCGCTGCACTGCTGGGTCCCAGTCCACATCACGCTCCACTGCATGCCTGCAGGCAGCACACACATGCAACAGGCGCAGCACAGAGGTGTGACAGGCGGGCTGCGCAGCACACACACGCAGACATGCCCATGCAGACTGCCACACACAAGCATGCTGCCTCTGACTGGGTCAAGCCATATGTTGCTGGGCTTCCAGTGCCACCTGGGTGCCGGTAGTACGTCTCATTGATCATTCTACTTGGACTAGTGCTGCTAGTGGGGCCACATGGGCCTGATGGGGGTGCTGTGTTGGGTTTGGTCCCCCTCTCAGTGCCTACTGAGATGCCTGTCTGCCGTACATCACCGCATCTCCTATCTATTCAACAGAAAGGACGCACCTGGCATGGGTTCTGTGATGCCGCTGCTGCTGTGCTCTGGGAGCAGCTGCTGCTGCCACTGCTGCTGCTGCTGCTCCTGTCTGGTGACAGCAGCAAGATGACAGGGCCCCTTGCGCCTGCATATGTGCTCGCATGGTATGTCAGCTCCACGTTTGGATCCTCTGTAAGCACAGGACTCAAGAGCGATGTACACTGGTAAGCACGGCCAGGTGTCGAAGGTCCGAGTCAACTGTTGAGGTCGCTTGTGATCAGCAGTAATTGAGAGCTAAGCCACTCCGAATCACAGGTTTTCATCAATTGGTGTCATTGAAATTCAGGTGCTCTGTGCTGTCGCGGATGTCGGACACAACTGTTCAAGGACCGACGATCCAGCTACCATGAACACGGTGTTCACTGACATGCACATGCGTCGTGTATCGCTACAGCGTAAACGTGCAATGGTGCATACTACAGCATCACGATCAGTACTTGCCATTGCACAGGGGTCTGTCAATGCGGTCTGCAACGAGTGGGCCATGGAGTGGGCTTGTGTTGAAAAGAATTTGGGGCAAACATCACTGGGGCGACCCCAAGCCTGTGTGTGGGTGGAACCCGATCTGTCTGGGAGTCAGTGTAGCTCATACCAGTCTCGGGCAGTCCAGGCCCTCGTGCTGCAAAGTGAGGCCAGCCTGGTCCCACCACTGGTGATCATCACAACACAACCCGGGCCGACTACAGCAAGGTGCATCGATAGAGTTTGAAAGAATGTCATATGTTAGCATTGAGTTCAGCATGTAGGTCAGCATATAGGTCAGCGCAGTAGTCTTATGATTATGCGACTGGCAACTTCCACCAGCTTTCAGGTGTTGTGATGACCAGTGACAGTGTGTTTTCAGTCCAAGCTGCTGCAGAAAGTTTCAACATGCAGAATCTTGCAAAGAGACTTCAAGACTTGACTGTTTGACCTGGAGCTCAGTGCCACAATCAGCAATGTAGCTGACGAGTGCCTGTGCTGGCGGCACGCTTGCTGCTCTGGCTCAGCCTGGTATCCAACTCATCGCCAGCACTGACAACATGAAGCACTGACAAGGGCAGTCTGCCTTACAGCTAACTTCAAGTCTGCTTCCACTACCGCTGCGTGTGCACATCACCACACCCAGGGCACCAGGGCCTTGCGGGTGGGTGGGTAGGCCTTGAAGTGGCGCCTGTACCACTTGTGACTGGCGCCAGCAGCAAGCGCCAGGTTGACGCCCTGCGCAGCGATTGAGTCATAGCATCAGCAGCCAAAACAGCGGCAGGAGCAACAGCAGGAGAGCAGTGCTAGATTCAGCAGTAGCCAACGTGAATGCCACTGCAACCAGTACAGACATGGCATGCGTTGGCATAGCTGTTGTCGGACACAGGTGCATGAGGAGTCCTTTGCCCTGCGTGATACCATTGAGCCACGAGTTGCGGTACTGAAAGCCTACAAGGTGGCCGTGGTATCCAGCCTGAGGGCACATTCTAGAGCGCCTGTGCAGTGTTCTGCAGCAGGTACCGATGTACCACCAATGCTACGAACTCCCAGTGCCACAACTCTCTGGCATTGGGCAGGGTTTGGTCCCACAGCTGGCAGCCATACTGTTCAGACCCCAACCTCAGCTTGCAGTGCCCCAGCAGCCACCTTGCAGCAGCACTCACCACCCAGGTCAACATCAGCAGGGGCAGCACCCGGCCCTGGCTAGCAATGAACAGCCCCAGGTAGATGACCACCTCAGCCAGGTAGTGGGGGCACGACACCAGCTCAAACAGACCACCTGAAGAGCACGTGGAGGCAGCAAGAGGACATGGGGGTGTCTGTGATGTGGCAGCACGCAGGTAGAGAGGCCAAGGTGTACATTGACTGCAGTGCGCATGCATGCAGAACAGACAATGCTGCAGGCGGCTGCGACATCATTGCCAGATGGCTGTGGCATGCAATGCAGCCAGGCATGCTGAGCCAGGTAGGCAAGTGCCGCACAGCCCAGGGCCAAGCCACTGACACAAGCTCGCCAAATCAGCCGGTGCTGCTGCTGTAAAGTAACTTGTTGTACAAGTGGTGTTGAAGACCACTTTGCGACAGCCTCTGCAGTTGAAATGTGGCAAGGCAAGCCATGGACTGCTTAGGTGCTTTACCTGAAGGTATGCTGAACCCAGGCCGCTGTTTTGCCAGCTGTGCGAGGCCCCAGTGAGAGGCGAACTGTATCAAGTTGCCTGCCAGGAACACAGCAGCACCCTGCAGGACAGTGCAGACCACACACAGGGGGTCATACAGGGGTCAGAGCAGTCCTCAGGCTCTACCAAAGGAGCACATGCATCAAAGTGCATGCATCAAAGCGCGGCAGCCAAACATGTTGAACACTCCTGAGCACCACAGGTCTGGTGAGAGCTCTCATCTTATCATCGTGCATATGGCAGATGTAACTCAGAGGATTCTGGGCGGCATTGGGCAGTTCAGGCACAGAGCGCCCACACAGTTCTGCGCTTACACGTATCCCTACACAGGACTGTGCGCCAAAAAACTCACCAGTCTTTGCAACCTGTTGAGTTGGGCTGGCAAATGTGGCAACTGCTGGATGGCAGGTGCTAGTATTTCACCCGCATTGCTAGGCAGCTGCCGCCACTGCTGCTGCTGATACCACCCGGATGGCAGCAGGGACAGGGGGACAACTGCATAGTAGCTGATAGATACACGCGGAGGACAGCAGGCGCAGGAGGGCAGCAGCAGCATAGTCAGACGGAGGCACCTGACAGATGTTAGGCCTGTCACTGGCATTGCCATGCCAAGCAAGATGTGCGTGCGTGTGGAAACCTGCTGTACCCAAGATGCGTATGCATGGAGGACACGGGTCTCTCTGGTGCTTGTGAAAACCAACTCATGGCACGCCAGCACACCCCAGTTCCCCACACCTCACCTGAGCCCAAAAACGTACGCAATGCCATGCATGACATCCCCAGGTTTGTAGGGCAGCAGCAGGGCTGTCTCAAAGGCCCTTCGCACCAGATGCAACTGGAACAGCACCAGCAGCAGCAGAGGCTCCACCTGCAGCAGCACAGCAGCAAGGGCACCAGCAGCATCAGTGTCAACACTGCAAAAAGGAGCACAGTACTGCTAGCACCTGTGGAAGCACGTCACCAGTGGTCTGCAGCAGGAGTGCCGCCCAAACAGGACGACCAACAGAACACTCGTGGTGTGCAATGCTGCTGGTGAAAAGCATTGCCAGAACGGCAATGGCCAGGCTGGTAACGGTAAGCAGACCTCATTGCAAATCTGACGCCCCCAAACAAGCATGAGTCCATTGCTGACATGAGTGCAGGTTGCCTGATAGCTCACCGCACTGGCAGTCCAACCCGCAGTCACACAGTAAGCCAGCAGCACAGCCGCATTGCAGCAGCACCCCAGGATGTAGAAGTGCAGGAACCAGGACTGCGGCACACTCCAGTCCTGCAGCAAGGCGCAGGGTAAGGCAGGAAAGGCGGGCAAAGCAAGGGGCACCGGGTGAGAGCATGGGCTGTTTCAGCACTCACCAGTAGACGGTCAGTGGAAGCTTCTATCAAAAACGTGTACTTAACCATCTGCAGTCAAACAAATAGGGAGCATTTGACGGTCGTGGCCATACCTTGAGGGGGCCCAGGGCCTGTGGTTTGTCTTGCCACAGCTTTCCTCGTGCAGCAGATAGCACTACAGCATCTCTGCAGCAGCACAAGCGACATATATTATATTCAAGAGGATAGTGCTGGTCAAAGATCATATGGTAGCGGCTACTGAGATTGCTGGTGCTGCTGACACCAGCCATAGTGTGCCGGCTGACCCCAGGTAACTCTGGGGTTACTGCTGAGGGGTGCAAGCTGTGATGTGCCACACACCACCAGCCGATGCAATACTCTTCAAGATATCTTGTTGTCCCTTTGTGTCGATTTCAGGCTTACTTGAAGGCTTGTGGTACTGGGATGGGCAGCAGCGTCACAACAACTGAGCCAGATGCCAACAGCCAGTACAGCAGCAGAAGACCAGGCATGCTCTGGGCCAATAAGCCATGAAGTAGCTCCGCTGACATTGCTTAGCGAGCGTAGCTATAAATGGATGTATCAGAAACTCTGAGACAGAGTGCAACGCAACGATCTGCAACTAGATCAAGCCGAGCATGCCGAGTGTCAACCGTGTCCCGAGGGGTACTCGCGCGCTTAGCAACGCCACAATGCAAATTAATCTGGATATGAGTTGAACTTGCCTCGGTCTTGCGCAACATGCCCGTCACACTGGAGGTGGGCAGTTGTCAACGGTTTCTAGTCACCTAGTGTCATGTCAAGGAAGTACAGCACAGGACAAGCGTGCCGAACTCTGTTCATACCTTCCATCCTGGCCTTTGATGAACTCATGAATTCATTGCGCTTATCAGGCTCCAACTGCCCACACCATGCTGTGTAGCTGCTGCTGTCATGCTGCAGGGCAACATTCACAAAATCAGCAAACAAAGAAACCTTGCCCTGTCTGACTCACGTGCGTGTGCCAACCCTACAGGGTCCTTCAATGCTAGGTCACGATCAACGGTACCTTGAACACTGATCCCACCAATCCACAGTGTGTGAGGCAGTGCTGTGTCCAACTTGGTTGAACCTGCATCATGAAATATCAGCACAGCAAGCTGCGCAAGTGCAGTTACACATCAGCACATCCAGCCGCACGCGACAACATCAGCAGCAACATCACACACCTCAGCTCAACCACACAGCTAGCTGCAGATGCGTCACTGGTTGATCGGCAAAAAACATCCACAGTGTGCAAGGAGCATGAGGCAGTAAGCAGGGACATAACACACCCGTGACACGTGGAAGGCATGTTGCGCAGAGCTCTGACGTGCTGCCAGGACTGAGGACTCTGCGTCAACACACCAACTCACCAAGCTGCCGCTTGTGCACCCGCACCGCAGCTCAGACTGACCAGACACCATGCACTGCACACCATCCAAGCAACTCACACACCAACACCCCCAAAGCCCGCCCCGCACAACACAAGACGCACACCACTACCGAGAGGGCGACTGCGAGTCGTAGCGCCCACGTGGCGAGTCAACATCCCCACGGGGTGACGCATCACGGGGTGACGCCGCCTCCCTGTCCCTGTAGCCACCCGCCTGGCCCTCCTCATAGCCAGGGCTGCCGTCACGGGGGCTGCCTTCTGCTGCTGCTGCGCGGGGTGAGTGGGACCTCGACCTAGAGCGCCTGGGCGGGTCGGCCCGGTCATCTGGGCGGTCATAGCCAGGGGACCTAGGCGGCTCTTCAACAGGCCTGCACAGGCACAGGTCAAGCGTGGATTGCGCGCAGAGGAGGGGCGAGGCATTGGAGTAGGGCAAGGGCAGAGTGCAGGGAGTGAGTCGAGGCTTGCTGCACAGACCAGCACAGCAGTTCCAGTCAAGAATGGTTGAAACGCAAGCGAATGGACCTAGCATGACACAGCCAAGTCAGAGCAGGGATGTAGTCTGCTGCTGCTGCTGCTGCCATGGCACGCAACAGAGCTGATGCTGCAAAGGACTGAAAGCTGCGCCCTATCTACCTCATCCCCACCCCGCTTATTCAACAACCCCCGATCCAAAGCAAAGTCCAGGCACTCCCGATCAGCGCACCTGGGTGGGGGGCTGTCCCTGCGTGCTGGTGACCTGCTCCTGCGTGCTGGTGACCTGCTCCTGCTGCGGCCGCGGTCCTGCCTGCGGGGTGGTGACCTGCTGCGGCTGTAGCTGAGCCCGCGCCCGCCCCTGCGCTTGTACGGGCTGCGGCTGCGCCCTCGGGGGCTGCGGCTGCGGCGGGGGCTCCTGCTGGGGCGGCGGTCGCGGCTGCGGTCCCTTGGTGGGTCATACCCTGCAGGCAGCATGGCAGTGTGGGGGCATGGCGATGGCAGGAAAGGGCATGGGCATAGGCCAGCGAGGCTTAGAGGATGAGGGTCTTGGTGAGTGAATTGAGGGGTTGTGATGCAGGCACTGTTGAGGAGGATGAGACAAGGTGGGGGCATCGGGCCAGGAGGCACATGGAAGGTGCGCAACGCTGCAGAGTTGACATGCGTGTGTGAAGCTGAGGGGTGTGTAAGTTGGGCCCTCATGGGTGTGCTTGTGCACTACAACCAGTCAACCACACAAAGTTTGGCTCATTTTTCCCTGCTGGCTGATCCAACCCTGCTGCTCCAACCCTGCGCTACTGGTCACAGTCAAGCCATGCCAGGCCCCCACCTCGAGGCCCCCGCTCCCGCTGGATCATATCACGGGGTGTCTTGCGGCTCTCCTTGCTCATCACCACCTGAGAAGGCAGCCAGCAGGCAGGCAGGCCGGCAGGCACACAATGAGGGCATGCAGTCAAGTCAGGCAGGCAGCAGCTGTGTGGGCGAC
>QAXK01007874.1:0-21445 GCA_004335735.1 Chlorella sp. KRBP
GTTTCGTACGAGCACCTCGGCTCGATGCAGGATCGCGAGCCTGGGCACGATCACACGGGCTGATGCGGCATGCTGCATCGGGTGGTGCAGCGCGATCGGCCTTTGGACGCCTGATTGCTCGCGCTGATTGCCCGCGCCCACCACCTTGGGAGTGCCGTGACACGGCGTTGCATCGCCCGGGCCCGCAGCAGCAACTTGCCGTGACACCTTGCACCTTGCCGTGGCACCCGCAGCACCTTGCCGTGACACGGCGTTGCATCGCAGCAGCAATCAGGTGTCTAGACATGAGGCTGCATGCGGCCTGACACTCCAGCGGCCCATCACGCCTTGCCGACAATCCACCACTGCACGGGGACGTCTGGGTCGCCAAGCCTTTACAAGCCCAGTCCTGCTGGAGGAGCATTCCGTTCATAGGCATGCTCATGGATACGTACATGAAGGCCACACCACGCCGGTCTCCAAACAAGCGTCCCAGCTCAGGTGCATGCCGCGTGCCGACGTGCTGCGGCACCCCGTCAGACCGAGCCCAGCTCCGGCGCACTAGCTCAGCTCAGGTGCACGCCGCGTGCCGACGTGCTGCGGCACAGGTACGTCTCCTTATCCGCCCCCTCGGGCAGCGACGACGTGAACAGGCTGGCGTACACGTTGCTGCTGGCGTTGCGCGGCATGGCTGCGAGCGCAGGCGCCGTCTTGGGCTTCTTGGCTGGAGGCAGCATCGCCCCAGTCACCACGGGAGCAGCAGCGGCGCTAGCAGCAGCAGCGGCAGCGGGTGCGGCGGCGGGTGCGGGGCCTGGCGAGCCAGACCCAGGCCTCTTGAGGGCTCCGTTTGCAGCGGGCTTGACCTCCGCTGGCGGGGACGCCTCGCGGAGCGCCGACGCTTTTCCGTTGGTGGCTGACGCGGTGGCAGTGGTGGTGCCGTTGTCAGCGGCGGCGGCGGCGGCGGCGGCGGTGAGTTGCTGCTGTTGTTGCTTGGCGGCCTTCTTGGCCTTCTTCTCGCGGTCGGCTGCCTGCTTGGCCGCCACCTTGACCTTGAGCGCCTCCAACTGGTCACCTGCGGGTGGTGGGTGGATATACGTTAGGAGAGGCATGCAGGAGAGGTGAGTGGGCGGGTGGTTGCAGGTGCAGGTGAGGGTGCAATCAGAGTAAATGCGAGAGCACCACCACCACCAAAGCAGGTGGATGTGGCCAGGTGTTGGTGGCCACCAGCGGTGCTCACCGGATGGGTTGACAGGGATCCAGTCGTCAGGCGAGGGCTTGCTGCCCACCAGCTCCTCAACCACCTGCACGCACATGATAGCACACCACGGGCGCCACCAGCGTTAAGGATGTACATACGCTATGCTGGCACACGCCCAGCCCCACCGCCTCGTCTCGCACAAGCAGCGCCCCGTGCCGCCTCTTCTGCAAGCGCGTGCGACGGTGACATGCCGCCGGCGTGCATCGCCCTACAGCCCTAACCCGCATGCACATGGCGAGGGCTCACCTGTGGCAGCTCCTTGAGGGCCTTCTCTGACACCACGTACCCGGTGGGCCGGTGCACCACAAACTTGAACCTGCGCGCAGCAATCGCATGACGAGCACACCACGCACACAAATATTTGTGTGCACACATGTGCGTGGGAGTGACGCAAGCTGCACGCCACCTTTCCAGGCCCACGCCACCCTTCCGCTTGCCCCATGCACGCTGGAAGCCGCTGTGTCGCATTGCGCCCTGCCCTGCCGCATGCGCCCCCTCCCCGTCCTCACTCGTGTATTCTGTGAGCTGTCCCGCAGCCAGCCAACACCCACACAGGCACGCCCGCCCCGCCCCCACCCGCCTAGCCTCACCTGCCGTTGCACTCCCACCGCCACCCGCATGCGCACAGACACACATTGCCGCACACCCCGACACCATCTTTCGTGATGGCAGCAGCACCACAACACCTGTCGTGAACGCCATGCAATGACGATGATGATGACCCTGACACCCGTCTCCGTCCCAACCACGCGCGACTCACCTGCCGTTGCACTCCAAGTCCGTGATGGGGCAGCAGAACTCGGCCTCGTTGCCAGGGTTGTGCAAGCCCTTGGCCGCCACCTTTGGCGCCGCGCCAGTGCCTGCCCCCGCCCCCGACGCGCCCGCGCGACCGCTGCTGGGCTGCCTGCGCGTGAGCTTGACCTCGGTCACGCTGCGGAGCCCCGTGATATACGACAGGTGGGGCGGTACGGCCTTGGCCAGCAGGGCTGCCAGCAGGGCGTCCTTGTTGTACAAGCAGCCCAGCTCGTCCACCACGCAGGGAGGGGACAGCTCGGCACCAGAAAGCTGGCACCGCGTCCACCTGTGCAAGTGCGTGTTTGACGATTGCAGAGCAAGGTGGGCGGGGTGTGCTGGTGTGGCACGCGTGCTGGCCCACATGTTAGCTGTGCCTATGCCGGCATGCTTTGCCCCACCCGCCGCCACCTGCCCAGCACAGCGATGGTGCTCCAACTGCTCCACCATGCGAGCGGGCGAACACGACCTCCGCCTGCACCTCCCGCCCCAGGACAGCAACCAAGCAAGAGCGCACCTGGCCAGCAGGCCCTCCGTGGGGTTGACCTTGTCCGGCTTCTTGCCCTGATACATCTCCAGGTAGCACGACCTGGACTCTGCGCCCGTGGACCCTCCGTCGCCGCCGCCGCCCCGCAGACGGCTCAGCACCTGCAGCACCGGCGGCGCTGGCGACTGCTCCGCGATACTGTTGCTGCCGTCATGCTGGCAGGTGCTGCTGGCGGCGGTGGGGGACCAGAGGGCGGGATAGGCGGAGAGCGGCGTGCCGTCCTGCAGCACCCTGCCCTCGTGCATGAGCACCTGCAGGCGTCGTGCACACACAGGTGAGGGTGAGCGAGCGGTGCTGCAAGCAGGTGCGCGCGCAAGCTCATGCGCCCGCCCGCACGCACCATGTCCTGGGGCTGCCCCACCAGCACCCCGGCGGACCGCCACAGCTGCTCCTTGACGCTGTGCACGTCGTCCTCCGGGCCGCAGCTGTTGAGCGCCAGCGTGCGGCTCGGCGCTCCGGCCCGGAAGAGCAACTGCACCATGGCGTGGGCGGAGTCCGTGCGGGCTGCTAAGCGTAAGCGTCTCGCTACGGGTGAACTCGAGCTCAGGGAGTGCCCGCTTTCGCGCTGAGCTCGATCGAGATGGATGCAGACCCTTTGTTCATGCAAAAATTCACAAGGGAAAGGAGCAGCAGCAGCAGCAGCAGTAGCATGCGGTTCCCACGCAGGTACCACGCATGAGGACCCTCTAGTGCCTGTGTGGGCACGCCATCACGACTTTGACGGTCAACTGCTCCCGGCAGCGAAGCTATCGCACAGCATCACGCGCCAGCATGGCGCGCAGCAGCATCACCATCAGCCTAGCGTGTGGCGTGGCGCTCCTGCTCGCCCTCGCGGAGTTCTCCCCAACGGCAGCCCGGCGGGACGAGCAGTGCCCTCCGTCCAGGCTCCTCGTCGCTGACATGGAGTCCCTAGGTGTTCAGCACATCCAGCTGATGGGCAAACTGGACGGCGGCAAAGAGATCTTCCTGCTCTCCGGCTTCGTCCGGTGCGCGCGGTCTAACCGCTGGCGCACCTGCGCGTCCATAGGCAGCCCTGGACTGCGCACGGGGACCGTGGGGGCCCAGGGCTTCTCACGCAGCCATCGCCCGCGCATTTCTGTTTCAACAGGAGGTGCTCCTGGGGTGCGCGTCGGACTCGGGGTCGGCGTCATCCCAGAGGTGGACAGCAGCTCGCGCTTGCTACTGCCGTCCTCCACCACTGCCGATTGCAGGTTGAGGAAGTCGGGGTCACGGCTGCAGCTGTTCGGGCTGGCGTGGTTGTCCTACACCGACCACATGGCAGGATATCAGCCCGAGCTCAGGTGCGGGCGGAGGGGCGCCCCTGTGCCGCCGGTGGCATGCCATTGCTCTTGGCTGGCATGGCAGAGAACGCGCCAGGGCGCGTGCAAGGATGGCGGGGGCCCACATCCTGTGATGATGGCGAGCCGCGACACGCCAGCGCCACTGCCAAGCGCTGCGCAGGGACATCCAGGAGATGCGCATGCGCAACATGAGCCTGGTGGGCATGAACACGGACTGGACCGAGGCGGGCTTTGAGGTGCCCCTGAACGCCACGCACACGTGGAACAAAAAGGAGCACGTCAAGAACTTCAGGTGAGGGCGAACGCGCTGCTGTTCAGGGGGCACAGTGTATGGGTCACACAGTGGGCTGTGCTGTGCGGCCTGGCAATCCACATCCCACGACTTCCTGGAAGCCACAGGGTGAGTGCTAGCACCACCGGACCGTACAGCAACCAAGCCCCGCCTGCAAGGCCAGCGGCGCCCTCGCTTACGGCCCCTGCAGCACTGCCTGCCACGTAATCGCCTGCACTCACGCCACATCATGCCACGACCATGACACCTGCGATGTGTGTGATGCTGGTGGCGCCACGACCACGCCTTGACCACACCACGCGCAGGATGGACGTGGACGTGCAGGTTCCGCTGAAGTACCAGCACCTTCACTACTTCCAGATACACGTGCACGGCTGGGACCACTACTTCCCCCTGGACGTGCACCGGCGCACCGCCCACGGCCTCATCCTCCCCTGGCACGCCATGCCCTCACCCTCGCCCGCCAATGGCGCCGCGTCTGGGAGGGCGCTGGCGCTAGACAGCCACCGGCACAAGCGCAGCAAGTCCACCCTGGCAGCGGATGAGGACGCCTCTGCGCCTCTACACGCCAAGGGCAGCAGCGGCGGTGGCGGCGGCGGCAACGGCAGCAGCGCTCCGGGCCCGTTGGTGGTGGCGGTGGCCCTGTCCAACGGCGCGTCGCACGACTTGGACAGTGACCGCATGGTGCACCAGGCGCAGGCGCTGATCCGCCACGCCGAGTACCACCTAGGGCAGCTCAAGATGCAGCGCATGTTTGTTTACGTGTACCCGGTGCGTGGGGGCGGGTGGGTGGGAGATTGGGTGGGCATGTGGTGTTGTGTCGTGCTTCACATCTGGTGCGGCCATCTCTGGCAAGCAGATGAGGTTGTGTGTGTGCTGGGGCAGCCCGCTGCCGTGTCAAGGCACCAAGGATCAGCAGCGCGGAAGCTGGCATGGGACGCGAAGCGGCAGGAGAACGAGCCCTTCCGGCTGTGCTGATGGTGCTGCTGGGCGTGGGTGGGTTTAGCTGCTTGCCAAGGCGCTGACGACTTGGACACGGCTGCCTGCGCGCCTGCAGTTCATCTTCAACTCGCCAGCCTTCCACGAATACCTGTCCCGTCACATGCCTCCCGAACTGGTGCCGTACGTCACGTTCGTCATGTGGACGCAGCTGCCCGTCAACAGCTACACAATGTGAGTTCAGACGCAGCCATGAAACACGTCCATGACCCCAGCGCCTCGCTTTCCAACTTGCTGCTCTTTGGGGACAGGTGGAGTTAACGCGAGTGACGTGCACAGCAAGCGCGGCTGCAGCAGCCTGCTGCTGACTGGGGAGGCTGGGCAGACTAGGAGGCTGGGGCAGCCTCACAGTGTGGCCAGTATGCCCCTGCACGAGCCCAGCTTTGTCAAGCACACCTGCCGGGCTTGCCTTTTCTTTCGTTCGTCCAGACTGCTGTCTCCGCGCCTGGCTTGGGAACGTGCGCAGGATCTGGCAGCTGGCCATGTACTACCACGCTTCGGTGGCTCTGTGGGGCTACGGTGGCGTGCGGGTAGCCAACATTGACCTGGATGAGTACATTGCCTTCACGGGGCCACAGGCCACGTTGCAGCAGGTGCGTACGGTGTGAGGAGGAGGACGTCTGTCCGCCTGACCGGCCTCGCCTGATCTGACAAACCGCGTATGCGTCATTGCACCGCACTCACCGCCACTTCCGCACTCACCACTGCCCGCCGCACCCACCCACCCGCCCTCCACCCACAGGCCCTGGAGCGCTGCGGCGCCGGCGACAAGGACGTGGTGGAGCTGTCAAACGAGTTCGTCACGTGCCCCCAGTGCCAGGAGCGGTACGGCGCCGACATCCACGCCGACACTGACTTTTGGTCGCGCGTGGAGACGCCCCTGGCAAAGAGCCTGTGGAAGCCACGGCCCTCGCAGCAGCAGGGCGGCGGCGGGGGCGGCGAGGAGGGGGCGGAGGCGGTGGGGGAGAGCTGGAGGTGCAGGTGGTACAACCAGGACCCCCTGAGGCTGTACTCGCTGTGAGTCGTCGTGGTGTGGTCTGGTGTGGTGTGTATGGTGTGGTGTGGTGGGTGGAGCCGTGTGTGTGCGTAAAGCTTGCAACTGGGGCTTCAGTCCGCATCAACCAAGGCAGCACGGTGTGTGGTGGCGCCTTGCTGCCAGGTGCTGCTTTGGTGGTCGCTTTCTAGTCTGGCAGGCGCGCTGCTGGTAGCTGGTGGCCTTGCTAGGGCACTTGGCAGCTGCACCTTGCCCAACCTAGCACCACATCTAGTAGTGAAGCAAGGTGGGCAGCGCTTGACCGCTGAACGGTACCCGTGTGTGGTGGTGGCGGTGCGCAGGCGCTGGAACGACAAGTGGTTCATACAGCAGCACTGGAAGCGGAGCGACCGGCTCAAGGATGAGGTGGTGAACCTGAACCGCGGCAAGGTGATCCTTCAGCCAGAGGGCGTCATCGCGTTCAACTGGCACCACGCCGACGCTAGGGACCGCACACGACAGGTGCGTGTGTCTGCGTGCACGCTGCTGGTGGGTGGTTGGGCAAGGGAACGTGTGGCTGCGGGGTGCTTTGACGGGGCGGCGGTCAGCCGCAAACCTGCACGCGCTGTTGTGATTCGGTGGGAGCGGTAAGCAACCCAAGACAGCGCGGCCGGCCACCAGCAGTAGAACCTTTGCGAGGCTGACCCACCTGCACCGATCTCATTGTGCTCTGCAGGTGATCCTGGACCCCGACACACCCTGCCCTTACGTGGCGCACATGCTGCACCTGTTTGGGTCACGTGAGTCGCGCCACGGAGGGGGCAAGGAGCTGTACAGGGATCCTGCGGTGCCCGTCGACTGGTGGGTCATGGACCAGGGCAAGCCCTAGCCCTTGGTAGGACCAGGCCAGTCATTCTTTGTGCAGGCGTGCGAGTTGCTGTTGTTGATACTGTTGTACATACAGCTGAACTGTGAGCCAGTCAACTGGGCAGCCTTTGTCGCTCAGCCCCTCTTTGTTTGCGCCTGGACGCACGGACGCTTTTGCCGGGAGGGTGAGCCGTTCACCCTTTGCCTGCGTTCACACTGCGCCTGCGCTTGCTGTCCTGCCGCCCCTAGCCCTCCATGCGTGGCGCAAAGCCAGCGTCCGTCATCCACCTCCCCACGTTTATTGCTTCATTGCCTGTGCGCCACTTCGCACCGCTGCTGCGTGACTTTGGTTTGCGCACAAGTTTTGCTCTCTGCTCTCTGTCTCTGGCTAAGGATCATCTGGCACGATGCAGGACCCCCATATTCGTGGAGATACCGGTTGTGTCGCAGGAGCTGTTGCTGAACGCTGCGCATGAGACTGCCGAACACCAATGGCGAGTGCTACCTCTCCGAAAGCCTGGGTAGCCCTGCCTCCTGCACGGTTGCCACGGTTGTAAGAGTCCCTTGCACTGTTGAATGAACGGGAGACGGCGCTACATCATGATGTGCGCGCATGCGGCCGATGCCAGACGCACACCGGTTTCAGCGCAACTCAGAGGTAATAGCTGGAGCTGGTTCTGTACATGATGCTGATTGCGAGTCAGCAGGCTGCCACGAGCCACACGCGCAGTGGGGGCGGCCCGCCGCTCAGCTGCGCCCGCGCCCGCCTGACGGCCTTCCGTCTGGGTTCACGGCTACGAACTCGTGGGGCTGGGCCCGCTGCGCTGCTGGTGCCAGCTCCCTCCACTGGCCCTGCGGTTGCGCAATTGCTGCATCTACGGGTTGCATCTGCATCCCGCGCCCGCGCCCCCTCTCCTGCACAGACTTCGTGGCACGAGGCCGTGCGAGGAGGCACGCGCTCACTCACGCTTCCGTTGATGGCGAACTGGCCGCACAGCGAGAGGCGCTCCCCAATTGCGAGTCCACTTGCACCCGTGGGCGCTGCGGGCTGGCTTCCTGGCTTTGTGCCCACGAGAGACAGGTCGGCCGACATCCTGTGTGCTGGTGTGGTGAGTGTGGGGGCCAATCTGCGTGGGGCGGAGGCGGAGGCGTGAGGTGGAGGCGCAAGCGTCGGGTACATGCGCGCTGGGCACGCGCTGGGGGAGAAGTAGTCTGTATCAGCTGCAGCTCACCACCAGCGCATCGCAATATGGTGCTGATCTTGTGCATTGGCGACCTGCACATCCCGCACCGGACGCCCGACCTGCCGCCGCAGTTCAAGGAGCTCCTCAAGCCCGGCAAAATCCACAGCATCCTCTGCACCGGCAACCTCTGCAGCAAGGTGCGGGAGCTGCTGGCGCTTTCTTCAGGTGGTCCGCGATCGCCACACTCCACTCGGCTCCACGCCATCCATCCGCGCCATCCGCGCGTTCGCAGACGGTGCTTGAGTACCTGCGCAACATCAGCAGCGACGTCACGCTCGTCCAGGGCGACTTTGACGAGTTCGCCTCGCCTGAGCACGCGGTGAGGACACTGTGCAGCTGGAGCCTCACTGGTCGCTGCAGCAGCACGGTGCACCATCACAGCCTTGACTGCGCGTCATGCTGTGCAGGTCTTGACGTTTGGGGACCTACGCATCGGAGTCATCCATGGGCACCAGGTGCGCTTCAGCGTCGGTCACCCGCGCACACATGATGCAGCAGCGCTGGCGGGTGGCAAGCCAGCGGGGTGGCATCGTGATCAGCTGCAGGGCTTGACCCTAACGCCACGCAGGTGATCCCCTACGGCAACCAGGCGGCGCTCTCACGGTTGCAAAGGCAGCTATCAGCCGACATCCTCGTCACGGGCCACACACACGAACACAAGGTGTGAGGCTTGCTGCCCCTGCGGGCGCTGCACCGCCAGCCTGTTGTTGTGACGCCTTGTGCAACAGGGCCAGCTCACAGCGACACGCCCTTCACGCCCAGGTTGCCCAGTTGCTGAGGCTGCAGTGCGGTGTGTGGCGCTGTGGCAGCGATGTGGTGCGTGGTATGCTGACGTCGCGTTGTTGAGGTGTGCTGTGGGGTGTGCGCCGCGTGCAGTTGGCCCGCACGGACGAGGGGCTCCAGATCAACCTGGGCTCAGCCACGGGTGCCTACAGCTCACAGCTGCAGGACGTGGTGCCTAGCTTTGTGCTGCTGGATGTGGACGGGCCAAAGGCAAGTACGAAAGGGACCGAACGGCTACGCGCAGCGTCACACTGTCGCAGGAGCGAGGTCTGTGCAGCGAGGGGCACGGTGTCCTGCCTCAGCCACAGCTTGAAGGCTCTTGATTGCTTTCGCTGCAGGCTGAATGGCATGCGGGTGCTGTGCCGCTGTCAGTGGCCTGATGGTAAGTGGCTGCGATGGGTGGTGGTGCCCCTGCACCGCGCCTGCAGGCGACAGTGTACGTGTACCAGCTGCGCGACGGCAAGGTCAAGGTGGACCGGTCAGACTTCACCAAGCCAAGCGTGGTGCCCGTGGCCGCCGCGTGAGCCCGCTCTGCTGTCCCCACCTGAAGCACCGCCTGTGCATCTCTGTACCAACCTGCTCCCATACAAGTACCGACACGTTCGGCTCCCAAACCAGGCAACGGATGGATCTTCTTGCACTCGCGCGCATCGCTGCACGCACCAACGCGCGAATCCGAGCCGCCTGTTCAAGTCTCTGCTCCCACACACCGCCTCCTCACACCACACCATGACATATGAGCGCCGCACCCCGCCACCACAGCACATCACATCTCACTGCGAGCGCCCCGCGTCACGCACGTGCTCCTGAATGGTGGCCTGTGGGCCCTTCCCCGCCGGCCCCCTCACCCCTGCTGGCACCTCCCCAGGCCGCGTGCCGCCGCCGCTCACGCCCCCGCTGGCCCCATTGCCGCCCACCCCTCCGGGGCCCTTGGTCGGGTCAGGCATGTCCATGCGGCCGCTGCGGCCACTGTCATCAGAGGCGCCAGGGGGGACGGTGGAGGTGGGAGCGGAGGTGCCGCGCAGGGCGGCGTTGACGGCGTCGGGGTGGGGGCTGAAGCCGGTAGTGGTCTCCTGCGCGTGCATGGCGGCGTCGCCGCTGTCGCGGGCGCCGCCAGTCACGCGCTCCACGAACTTGTCGCCCATCTCCTGCACGCGCGCAGGCGCATGTGACGCGTCCGTGAGTGCGTGTGCACGCACGGAGTGGTGCTGTGAGCGCATGGCCGCCCCAGAGCAGCATCTGCAAGCTGCTGTATGCTTGTGCGCGTGCGTGGCGCACCGCCTCCCGCGCATCATGCGCCATGCTCTTGACCTGATGCGTGTAACAGCAGCAGCAGCACCGCAAGCCTTTGCGTTGGCTGCGGGGCAGGAGCCGCAAAGCGAGTGATTCTGACGCACTAAGCGACCGATCGGCCCCAAAAGCACCTTGTCGGCCGCCTCGCTCGCTGCCACCTTGAGCTTGTCGACGATCGAGCCGGGGTGCTGCTCCTCGCCAGCGTGCGCTGTGCCCGTCGTGTGGATCTGGCTCCCGCAGGCTGCGGCGGCGGGGACCCGATGAACGATCAGAGCGCGCACGGCTCCAGCGCAGCGGAGCATCATCGTAGTGTGTTGTTCTGGAACGTCCTGTGGGATTCTGCTGCTGGTTGTGTCGCGCTCTTGCATGGGCAGGTGGACGTGCAGCACGCGCACGGCCATGCGTGGGCTCACAGTCGGCCGCGGAAGAGCCCGCGTGCCTTGGAGCCCACCGTCCGATGACTGCTACCATCACCAGCCATGGCTCGGTCACCACCCGTACTTGCGCTTGGCGGCCGTCTTGGCGTTGGCCCCGGCCGCCTTGCCCTCCAGCATGTCCAGCTCGCGCATCTTGGCGTTGTAGAAGAGCGTGCCGATCTGGTGCTTGCGCTTGGACATCTTGTCGCCCTCGTAAGGCTTGGCCTGGGCGCGCAACGCCGCTGCACATGGAACACACAAGGCCGTGGCACATCGTTAGACGGGGCATGTGCCATTAGACAGGCCTCGTGAGGCTTGCCCTAGGCAGGCAGGGCCGCTGAGAGCACACGCACGCACACAGCACGGTGCCCCCACCGCATCACAAGGCTCGTCCATCTGCAAGCCCGCTCTAACAAGGCGCCGAGCCTCCTCACCTGCGTACTCGGTGCCCAGCGCATCACAAGGCCCCCACCGCATGACAAGGCCCCCACTGCATCACAAGACACCGAGCCTCCTCACCTGCGTACTCGGTGCCCAGCGCATCACAAGGCCCCCACTGCATCACAAGACACCGAGCCTCCTCACCTGCGTACTCGGTGCCCAGCGCCGCCTGCAGGCCCCGTTGTGAGTCGCGTGAGGCAGTGGTGGAGTAGGTCAGGTCCCGCGCGTTGACCTCCTTGAACTGGACGCCCGACAGGTCCAGCGCCTGCACCCGGCACCCGGCACCAGCACCACCAAGCACTTGCACCACCGTTAGCACAGCAAACACGGCCTCACACCACCGCCCGCCATCTCACCGCAAATGACCCACATCTCAAACAGCCAAGTGGCGAGGCTGGTGGCGGCCCTTCTCGCCCTGCAAAGCCTCACCTGCCCCTTCTTTGCCGCGCGCTGCTGTTCCTCCGCCAATGCCTGCTCAAAAAGCTCCGCACCACCACCACCACCGCCGCCGCCGCCCTCCAGCTCCCCGCCCCACTGCTGCTGCTGCGGATCATACCCATACTGTTGTTGCTGCTGCTGGTGGTCGTCCTCTCCTCCCACGTAGTAGGCAGAGGCAGAGGTCCACGCGCCGTCTCCCTGCTGCTGCTGCTGCTGCCCGTGCCCCGCGTACTGCTCCTGCCCGTACGGCTGCTGGTCGTCCTGGTCAGGCAAGTCGTCCTCCACGGGCCCGGCGTTGTACGCGCCCGCCTCGGGCATGGGACCCAGGCGCGCCTGCACCGTGCGATCCACGCATGTAGGCGGGATGCGACATCATTGCTAAACGCGGGGCGTTTCTGGAGTGCACGGCAAGGCCACACGCACGCAGAAAGGGACATGCTTGCCGCACGCCACCAAGGGACACCACTCGCATCACGCACAGAAGTGCACCACACCCCAAAACCGCCCCAGCCACAACGCTCACCATGGGATCCTCGTCATCGCTATCATACCCGCCGCCCAACGCCCCGCCCCTCCCTCCCGCCCCCCTGCCCGCCCCACTCCCGCTCGCCCCCGTCAAGTCAATCCGCCCCCCGCCCGCCCCAAACACCACCCCGCCCTCCCCACCCTCCGCCCCGCCCGCCCCCGCCACGTTCTTGGGCTTGGGCAGCAGGTCGAGCAGCTGCGTCGGCGCCTTGCCCGCCCCACTACCGCCCTTCTTCATCCGCTTCTTAGCCGCAGCCCCACCGCCGCCAGGTGCATCATCATCGTCCTCGCTATCCGCCAGAGACGCAGCGAGCAGCGCCTTGTTGATGGGTAGCTTGAGCTGCACCACGCGGCGGATGGTGGCGGCGGTGCTGGCTGGTGGTGCCCGGGGGGTGGGTAGTTTGGACCAGACGTCGGCTTGCGTGACGCTGGGGATCTCGCGCGAGTCGGTGACGCGCGTGGCGGAGGGGCGGGCGGGGCCGACTTGGTAGGGGTCGGGCTCGGAGTCGTTGCCTAGCACCGGGCCCTGCGCACGGTTGTCATGAAAAGGGGAGCATCGCGTGTGCAGCACGAGCAGGATGGGGAGCGGCACGTCCCCTGCGAAGTGCCAGGCTCGCATGCATGGTCAAGCAACAGCGCCCTGCAGAGAGGGCAGCACCGGTGCTTGCCTTTGGCGCGACCAGGCGTGGGCGCTCCTGCTGTTGGTGCGGCGTGTCGTCCTCATCGTCCGCTGCCGCATGCGGTGCGGGTGCAGCGCTCACGGGGCCCCTGCCTGCTGCAGGAGGTGCTGAGGACCAGTGCTTGGCTGCGTCCAGCGTGCTGCTGAGCTTTCCCTGGCCAGGCACAGCTGCTTGGGGCGGTGCCGCTCGCGACTGGGGCTGCTGCTCGCCATCGCCGTCCGAGTCTGAGCCCGAGCCGTAGCCACCGATCAGGTCCATCGCGTCTCCTGCTTGCTGCACCTTCTGGCTCTGCTTTCTTTGTGCGCACGCGGTAACGATTTCGCAAGCCCTCTTGGCCCGCGCGTGCGCTGCTGCGCAGCGAGATGGGCCCAGCGTGTTGTGCGTGCGCGATGTGGCTATTGTCGGAGCGTGCGCTGGCGCCCCAGGCCGCCTGCAGCACCAGCCAGCCGCAGGGATGGAGCCACCGTCATGTCGCGCCGTGCGCGCACAGCCCATCCGGCCACGCAACACGCAGGGCAACGCTGGTAGTGCCACGCAGCTCGCTGATGGACGACGATCCCAACACCAGCGCGAAGCCTGAGCAGCGAGCCGCCAGGTTCCCAGCACGGGGAGGCAGAGGAGGGAGAGGGAGAGGAGGCAGAGGAGCGGGCAGGCAGCCAGCGCCCCAGCCGGCAGTGCAGGTTGAGCTAGACCTGGATGAGGCGGAGGAGGAGGGGGGGGCGGAAGAGGGCGAGGAGGAGGAGGTCGACGACCTGGCGGACGCCGGACTGGACGCAGACGAGGTGGCCCAAATCAGGGCGGAGACCAACAGGGCGCGCAGCTGGCAGTCCAATGAGCCGCAGCAGTACTTTGAGCCATTGGAGCTGCGGGAGGACGATCCCATGTGAGCTTGCTGGGAGCGCTGCGGTGGCGCACGGGTGCAACCCACGGGTGCAGGTGCAGCACGTGGGGAAATGTGTAAGGCGTCCAGCCACACAGCTTGCACCGGCGGTGAGGCTGCTTGTCGTGCATCTTCCTCTCGCCGCACGCGGGCGAGGTGCGGCACTGCCATCACCCCTGCTGCCCTCGTGCTCATGTGCGTGCAGGTACGTGCCTGCGCTGACGGACGAGCAGTTAGCAGAGGACCCGCCTGACCATCGGTCGGGGTACGTGGCCGTCATCGGCAAGCCCAACGCAGGTGCGTGCCTGTGCTGGCCGTGCCGTGCGCGCTTGTTATCTGGGTGACCCACTGCAGCCAGCAGGTGGCACACGAACAGGTGTGTCGTGCTCACCATGACGAGGACACGTGTGCCGTCTTGCTGGGCCCTGCGCGTATGGGGTGTTGCCTTGGTGCGGCGCTGCTTGCATATGTGGTGCTGTGCTCACGCGCTGCTGCATGTCGCTGTGCCGGTCTTGCTTACTGGGCCCTTGCACAGGCAAGTCGAGCCTGATCAACACGCTGGTCGGTCAAAAGCTCTCCATCGTGTGCTACAAGCCGCAGACCACGCGGCACCGCATCATGGGCATCGCCTCTAGCAAGGTGCGTCATGCCGGCGCGACAGGAGGGGCGTAGTACAGGCTGGCAGGCTGGGGGCAGGGCCGGTGTGGGTGCAGCATGCCGGTGTTGGTGGCAGCCTGTGGTTCGCGAGGGCCAGCACGCGTGGCGGAGCTAGAGCGTGCTGCAGGGCGCCTGAAACCTTGCTTGTTTGGGGACCCGTGTCCGTGTCCGTGGTGTGTGTTACAGGAGTACCAGATGATCCTGTTTGACACACCTGGCATCATTGAGAAGAAGCGAAACAAGCTGGAGGAACGCATGATGATGGCTGTGGTGAGTGAGGGTTCGGGTTCAGGTTCGGGTTAGGGCACGCACGCACGCATGCTGAGGAGCGCATGCGGATGGCTGTGGGTGATGGCACGTGCCGCTCCTCACATGCCGTGGACAGCATCGGCGACACCCATGCACGTTTTGCTTGCTCGTGAGCTTGGACATGCATGACATCTGCTACATCTGCGAGGCTTTGGCCGACGTCACCAAGGAGTGGTCATGCCCACCGCACCTGCGCCTCCATCAAGGCCATGATTGCGTTGTCATTCATTCCCACCATTCACACACCTGCGCGCGTGCAGGTTGGTTCCATCCAGGACAGTGAGGCCATCATCGCCGTGGTGGACGCAGCAGACAGGCCCAAGGAGGCATTGAGCATGTTCCAGCCAGGCCCGTGAGTAGACGCGGTTGCCGTGAGTAGATGCGATTTGCGGTTGGGTGAGTATCTAGATCATCTGAGTAGACGGTGCCGTCAGCCGAATCCTTTCCAGCATGCTGAGCTTGCCATGCTGGGAGGCATGGTGTGCTGGGAGCACCACTTGCACAGGACCGGTGGTGGCGCGAGCTGCTTACGCATGCTCGCTGTGTGGCTGACCTCAAGCTGCGCTCGTTCGCTTTCCCTCTTGCAGCAACTGGACAGGGCCCCCCATGGCGGTGCTGTTGAACAAGGCGGACTTGGTGGAGCCCCAGGTGCAGGAGGAACTGGTCACTTGGTACAAGACCAACTGCCGCGCTGAGCAGGTGGGTGGGCAGACTGCTGCGGGCGCATTCCTGCAGGCCGCGTCCGCCGTTGTCCTGCTCCCTGCTGCAGGCGGCCCTCATGATGTGCACAGCGGCAGCGGCGGCAGCACGTGCTGTGTGCAAGTGCTGCTGCACCTCAACTGCAGCACCTGCGGTGGTGGTTTGGTGGTTGCCTGGTGTTTGCAGGTGTTTCTGGGCTCGGCGAGCACGGGTGGCACGGGCGTGGAGGCCATCAAGCAGTGGGCCGTGAGCAAGCTGCCCTTGGGGCCCACACTCTACAGCAAGGTGCGCCGTTCTGTCATCATCAGCGCACCTGCCGTTCATGGCAGGTGTCGTGGTGCTGCAGCCGTCACAGCGGCTCGCCAGGCGAGAGGACGCGCCAGCTGCTGTGCCTGGTTCATCAGGCATCCCACCCTCTCACGCATGCCTGCAAGGCACACCTGCAAGGTATCTGCTTGCCAGACATGGCTGTACCAGAAAGCTCACCCCACACACTTACACACCTGAAACCAACCGTCCCTATCGTCCTGCACGGTGCGCAGGAGGTGGTGAGCGAGCAGCCGCAGCGCTTCTTCGTGTCGGAGCTCATCCGTGAGAAGATTTTCTTCATGTACGAGGATGAGGTGCCCTACTCGGCACAGGTGGGGGCTAGGGCTTGCTGTTGGGGCTCGCCAGCGCGCCTCATGACCTGTCGGTTTCATCGCAGTTGCCAAGCACTGCAGCGCCAACACGTGGCAACCTCCTGGCTCCATCAGGAGGAGGCACGACCCTCTCCAGCTGCCCTGGGTGTGGCTTGACTTGCCCCCCAACTTCTTGTGCCGTGGCCCTGGTGCGCCTTGGTGGGTTCTGTCGCCGCAGGTGCAGGTGGTGGACTGGCGGGAGCGGCCCAAGCCTGAGAAGCTCTTCATCAGCGCACAGATCCTCGTGGCCAAGCCAAGCCAGGTGCGTGGTTGCGATCCTTCGGCCGCGTTTATTTGCCTCGATCTAGCCGCCTCACTCAAGCAAACGCATGGTCTGCAGAGTATCCATCTGTGGTAAGCAGATGGTCCACAGTTCGCAATCCCAGCTCAAGATGGACGAGGGCCTGCGCTGGTCCGCAGGTGGGCATCATGGTGGGCCGCAACGGGGCAGCCATCAAGAAGCTGGGCCAGCTGGCACGCAAGGTGAGCGTGTGGAGCTTCATGTTGGTTGGGCAGGGCGGCAAAAGCGCAGTCAGGCATGGGCGTTAAGCAGCAACGAGTAAGGACCATCCATCCACTGTCAACGCGTGGTGCCGTCATCGCCCTTGTGTCTCACTTACCGCCTTGTGCACTCTGCAGGACATTGAGGAGTTCCTGGAGCAGCCCGTGTACCTGGAGCTGGGCGTGCAAGTGAGCGAGCGCTGGCAGGAGTCCAAGGAGGCGCTCGAGCGCATGGGCTACTGGGACCCCATGCTCATATAGCAACAGGCCCCAAGAGGGCTGGCAGGTGGCAGTGCGCTTGTTGCTGCCCTCGTGCATTCGGCCGTCTGACGCTGGGAGTCTGGCCTCTGTTCTCGTGTTGTACGGGCAGTGCCGTTTTTGTTTGTTGCGCTACACGTGCGCCACCACCATTCATCCTGTTTCTGCAAACGCTACTGTGCGGCATTGCCCTGGACGCGCACCACTTTGCAGCGCGCAGACGTGGACTCTCCAGCCCAGTCTCCAGCCCAGAGCAACATCAACAGCCGCTTAAGCGTCATCATTCAGTGCGCTTCCAAAAAGCGTCAGCAGCCTCACGGCGCTCACATTGTCAGCCAACAAATCCAGCCGAGCCGTGCCGCGCTGCACTGCAACGTGGGGGCACATGGCAGTGCGCTGCAACGCGCCAGGCCCCACGCTGCACGCCAGCGCGTGTTGTTTCCGTCCTGGTGCTGCAGTCCTGTGACCAGTGCTCTTCCTCTCCCAGGTTGCCACAGGAGAGGACCCTCTCACTGCTTGCCATAGGAGAGGGCGTAGAAGAGGAACCACTCGAGGATGCGCACGGGCAGCAGCAGGATGTTGAACGGGAAGGGCAGCCCAAAGCCGCGCGTCACCTGCGCATGCACGCACCGCACGCGAGCCGGGTCAACCAGCCGTGAACTCTTGGTGCTGCTACCACAGCCTCCGTGAGCTGCGGCTGTGCCAATGCAAAGCCACAAGCCAAGTACTGCTAGCCACAAGCCGTCGCACTACAGGGACACGTGACGTTGACGCACAGGGCTCAAAAAGGTGCCCAACCGAGCCAACCTGCCTTACCTGTGAGTAGAGTCCGATGCCAGAGAGCGTGCCGCATACCACGGGGAAGAGCGGGTTCTCCGGCGAGAGGTCCAGGGGCAGCTGCACGCGCATGCAGCACAAGAGAGCACACAGGAGTCAAGGCAAAGGTGCGACGTGCATGCAGCATGAGAGAGCAAACAGGACTCAAGGCACAGCTGCAAACGAGGCAAAGTTGTCGTGAGCTGTACGTGCTGCTTCAGCCATCTCTTGGCCACCTCGGATGACCTGGCCTGAGCCTGGCCCACGGGTTGCAGATCAGAGGTAAAGGATTGAGGCAAAGGCGAGGCCCTTCCACTCACGTGGACCTTGAAGCGCGCCGCCAGGATGACCACGCCCTGCATCACCAGCTGCGCGCCGCGCGTGGCGCTGTGCATGGCGCTGATGACGCGCGTGCACCACCAGGCGATGGACACGGCGATGGAGCGGCACGTGTAGCTGATCATCACGCCTGCAGGCACGCAGGCGTACAGGCATGGCATGGCATGGCGTGTCAGCCGGGTGAGGCCAGGTCGGTCTTGCTGCCCACAGCAAAGCGGCAGGCACGTGGGCGATGCAATGGTTTCTGTGACGGCTGCAGCATCATGACAGCTGTCGCGAACGCTATGCAATTATAGTAATCATGATACACAGCCAGGTGGCGCTGCGGCAGCTGCTGCATGCCAGGCACGCTGCATAGTGTCAAATCAGCGAGAAGGGTGCTGAACCTAGTGCCTGGGCGTGAGCTGCGTGCGCGTGCCTAGCGTGCATCCAGCGGGCAACCGCGCTCACCAATCCACTTGTGGTACTCTGCGGGCAGTGTCTTCTCCAGCACCGGCCTCAGCCCTGCAGGACACAGCGTGCATGACGACGGACATGTTGCAAAAGTGCTAAGGGACAGCGAATTCGCCGGGGGAAGCGCACTCACATCGCTCAGGCACATGCCCTCCTGTGGAGCTCCTGCCAATCCCACTCACACCGCTGAGGCACATACCAACCCGTAGAGCCCCCACCCGCACAACAGTGCACCCCACTCACATCGCTCAGCAGTGCGCTCAAACACGTCTCCCAGCGACACGCCCAGCGTGATGGTCTGGGCAAACTGCAGGCGCAGGGTGGCCACCACGGCGGAGCAGCCTGCGCACGGCGAGCAGGGCAACAGGTCTGTCAGCCTCCCTCGGTACGCAACAGCTCGTGCCGTGCTGCAGAGAACTGTGGTTGCAGTGCTGCCCGACACCGACTGCCTGATTGCAAAGCAAGTCCAGCGTTGCGGGGCTGGCGCTGCGGCGTGCCCTGACGCGGCAGTGAACCACTCTTGACTGTATGCAAGTGGCGGCCCCGCCCCCGTGCGGTCCCCACTGCGGACGTATCGCAACAGCAGTCCATGTCATGAAGCCTTACCTGCGGCAAGTCCCTTGATGCCGTCATTGACGGCGTTGGGGTCGGTCACCTTGAGGAACAACGCCACCTTGCGGCTCACCAACTGCACACATCGGGCACAAGCGCGCACGGATACAGGCTCAACAACTGCACGGGTGCACTTGGGTCCTTCACCATCGGACCTGTCGTGCGCGTGTGGTGCTGCACACAAGCCCTTGCAGGATCGCGGCGTGGCGACGCTGACAGGCAGGCATGGTGTGCACTGCACAAGGAGCCCTGCGGCGTGCAGCCATGGGGGGCGCGCGTGCCAAACTGCACCCACCGTCTTTGAGTCGATCTGCTTGACGTCCGCCACGCCGTCCCTGTTGTCATCTATCAAGTCGTCCTTGCGGCTGGCGTCGAGGGCCACCTGGAACTGGCTGTGCAGCGTCAGGAGCGCCCGCTTGGTGTTGTCCCTGCGCCATGTATGCAAGGCACCGTGTGCCAGCGCATTAGGCAGGCTGATCATGCAGCGACTGCTTGCCCTCCAGCGTGCCGATCGCCCTGGGTGGCGCGGTGCGTCAAGGGGTGCGGGATCGTCTGCCTGCGCACCCTGCCCTCTGCCAGGCAGCTGCTCAGGCTGATGATCGCCGGCGCTTGCCTCTTGCCCCATCCCTTGCTGCCTGCCGGAGTGCTTGCTCGCGTTTGGCACCAGCATCGCGAAACCCCAGCTCGATCGCGCTCACCATCCGCAGATGCGAAAGGCCTCTACCGCGGCGATGGTCACCGGCAGCGAGCCGCCGAAGAAGATGAGCAGGAGCCCGAGGGCCAGAGGGAAGAAGTCTTGCGGATGATATGGCTGCAACTTGACCCACAGCCTCTGTCCCGCCTCAAAGGCCCAGGCCACCACGGGATACGCCTTGTCCAGGAACTGCAGCAGCCCTGCGACGACGGGCTTGGACGCCTCCACAAGGGAGAGGAGCGTCTGGTTCGGAGGCGGCTTACGTGACGCGGCCATCGCCATTGCTGGCTGCTGTTTGGTGTGCTGCAGGTGCGCAAAACGTCGCTTAGCGCAGGACTCTCGCTTGCACAGCCTCAACTCAGGGGCTCAGAGGCCTCCACCTCCAATGGTGCGGAGCCCAGCGCATGCGGTATTATGATTCCAAACTCGGCCCCGACAAGTCCAGAAGGCTGGGTGGGTGGAAACGTCCGTGTTTCCCAACTAACTAGCTAACAAAGCGCTGTACACAAAAGATGGTCCGCCGCAACTGTACTCGTCCGTCAGTCCTTATGATGCTCCTGCTGCTAGTAGCCAAGATGTCCGCGTGCATCCACAAGGAGTGCACGGGTGCAAAAGTGCGTCCCAAGGCATCGTCACCGATCTCCTGGGCCTCTCTCTCAAGGCTCAGGGTGTTTCAGCCCAGCGCCGGCGCAATCGCAGCGCACTCGGCGTTGGTGCAGTCGTACGTGGTGCACAGGCAACCTGTGCGCACCAAGGGCCACGTGACAAGGCAACACCACCTGGCTTTCAAGCTCGTGATACCTTGACAAACAGCTGCTGCAGCGAGCAAGCAGCAGCCCCGTGGGTCAGTGCTCACCTCCTGCGTCGACGACGTCAAACTGGCTCCCCGGGATCTTCTTGAGGTCCTGCACCTCATCCAGCACCGCGTCCCACCTGCTGGTGCCCTCTCCTGAAAAGAACCAGGGTGAGCCGTTGTCAGCAAAGATGCCACCATAACGCTGCAGTGCCACGCACACCACGCGGGCCGCCCGCTGCAGGGCGGTGCAGTTGAAGGTGCTGCGCAGGCGCACACGCATGCCCATCCAGGGGCTGTCTGCGCCCTTGTCGCCGGACGCGGCAAAGTGGCTGGCGGGGAAGGCGTACGCCGCCCTGCACATTTCAAGGTGTGGATGCAGGTGTCAGCAAGTTGGTGAGGCATTTCTTGGAACATACTGACGAACGCTGCATGCTGCTACATTCCTCACTTTGAGTTGGGTCCGGTGAAGCGCAGCGCGTGCTTGATGATGCCCTTGTCAAGCACCTCATCAGCCCGCACCAGGCCTGGCCAGATGGGCAGACCTGCAGCGTCTGCACTGGTCCATCCCAGCGTGCGTGGGGCGTTCTGCGGGCATGGAATGCTAGTGGTTGGAGAGTGAGTCGTTGTCAAGGACTTACGCAAGAGGACCAAATGGTGCAGACGTCCACCAGCCACTCACGCTGGACAGATTCCAGCGCGCCATGTTGCTGGCCGCCCATCTGCCCGCCGTCCCGCGGTTGTAGGCCTGAGCAGTGCCCGCCCACTGCGGCTGGATGGCCTGCCACACCTCCCACAGCAGGCACGTCGTGTTGTCCTGCGTTGGAAGGACGGGGCAGCAGGCGTGCTAGGCAGGCAAAAGTTGCAGCTGCTTGAGGCAAGGTGGGCACAAGTTGGGCGAGTGCCCCGTGCTGCCTTGTTTGATG
>QAXK01007883.1:0-12889 GCA_004335735.1 Chlorella sp. KRBP
TGCCCACACCATTACACCGTCCGCCCTGCCTCTGCCCCTCTCGTCGCTGTGCTATCACTTGGTGCCGCAGCACACACCATCACCCCCTCCTCCCAGCCTCTAGCCCCTCTCGTTGCTGTGCTATCACTTGGTGCCGCAGCACACACCATCGCCCCCTCCTCCCTGCCTCTAGCCCCTCCCTCATGCCGGGCCCACACACCTGGTTGCGTGAGATGTCTCTCCTGCAGGTGGGGCACCTGGGCTTGTACTCGGCCAGAATGGTCTCGGAGCAGCTCTCACACACGTAGTGCCCGCTGCACACACAGCACACAGTGCACACGGCGGCAACACAAGCGGCTGCACGTGAAGCGCACTCAGCGTGAGAAAGGGCGGCGCTGCGTGAGTGTGCCATTGCAAAAGCAGAACCAGAAGCACTGTGCCTGGCACTCAGCAAGGGCAAAGGTGTAGGTGCTGCTGAAGCAACGCAGTGCCTGGCACTCAGCAATACTGTAGGCAAAGCACAAGTGTAGCTGCTGCGCACCATGTGTAGAGCATGAGGGAGGCGCCCTCTTCCAGCTCCTCGGCGCAAATGATGCTGCACGTGGCAACAGCACCGCCACACACACGCGGTTTGGCCGTCCACCATGCTGAAATGACGTCATCAGGAGCAGCTCTCTCTGCTGTTTGCGACGGCCACCGTGCGGCGGCGGCAGACCACTCTGATAAATGAATGCAATCAGTACACACGGCAAAGCATGTGTGCCGAGCCCCGTGCCTTGTACTCACCATTCGGTGGATGCCTGGCCAGCCGGACGCTGGACAGCCGCTGCCGCCACCGCCAGCACAGCCTGCGCGGCCGCGTTGCCCCCCACACCACCACCACCACCACCACCTCCTCCTCCTCTGCCACCGGGGACCACTCCGCCTTGGATGCGGTTGCCTGCAGCAGCGCCACCACCACCGCCACCTCCACCACCACCACCACCTCCACCACCACCCGCCTGGTGGCGCACCGCCGGCACCACCCCTCGGCGCGACAGCGTCTGCCTGCCATCCTCCTCGTCATCATCAATCACAATGACGTCAGCATCAGCCGCCGGGCCCACGTCCGGCGCGACGACACCAGGCCACTGCTCCCACTCCTCGCTCTCTCCTGACCGCACCCCCGCCCCACCTCCACCACCTACGCTCCCGAACCGGCCACCGCTAGCCGCTGCCGCCCCGCCACCACCTCCTCCTCCCTGCTGGTCCCGTTCCCGCCACTGCGATGCCCCGTGCGAGGGCGGCCGGCCCTGCTGGCGATCAGACCGCCGTCGCTGCTGCTCCTGCCCACCCCGCCCTCTGCTCACATCAATCACCACCTCATTCTTGTCCGTATCCTCCTCCTCGTCATCGTCCAGCACCAGCACCTCCCTTGCAGGACCCTGCTGCTGCGCCCGCTGCTGCGCCGTCTGCGGAAACGCTGCGCCATCGCTACCACCAGCAGGTGGTGGCGCAGCGGGGGCAGCCACAGGGGCGTCCTGCTGCATGTCAACCTGCACCTCGGCCGCTGCCTCCGCTGCTGCGACTGCTTGCACTGCTTCCACCACTGCTGCCACTTCCACCGCCTCCACTGCTGCACCTGCTTGCACTGCTTCCGCCGCTGCTGCCGCTTCCACCACCTCCATTGCCTCCATTGCTGCTGCTGCTCCCGCCGCCTCCACTGCTTCCGCTGCCTCCATGGCTGCTACAGCTTCCACCGCTGCTTCCACCGCCGCAGCTGCTGCTGCTGCCGATGCACCGCCCGCCTGCACGCGCCGCGCAGCCCCTCGCACCCCTCCCGCCCCCAAGGCAGCAGCGCAAGCACAGCTGCTGCGGTGCCAGGAGTGCAGAGCAGCACCGATGCCAGTGGAGCGGCAGTGCAACCCCTCACAGGCACACACCGGATGCGCCACCACCGCTACCGTTGCGGGCCGTGCGCCAGCGCCCACTCCCGCCTCCACCGCCACCTCTTTCCCTGCTCCTGACGCTAATCCCGCACCCGTTGAGCCTCCTACCTGTGCTGCCTGTCGCGCGGGTGCAAGCGGGAGTTGTGCTGGCGCGTCTGCGGGAGCGGACGGCTCGGCGGGCTCCTGGTTGCCAGCAGCGGCGGGTTGTGCGTCCGTGTGAAGGGTCACCGCGTTGACAGCAGGCGACGTTGCTGCTCCCTCACCCGTGGTGGATGGGCCGCCAGCGCCCACAGGCTGCGCTTGCAACGGCTGCGGCGCCCTGTTGAGGTTGGTAGCGGTGGCGGGTGGGTGAGTGGCTTCGACAGCCGGGTTTGCGTCTGCAGCGGGCGGCTTGGCGCCTGCAGCGAGTGGGTTTGCGTCGGCGGCGGGCAAGTGGGTGGCTGCTGCGGCCAGGTTGGCCAGTGCTGCGGGCGCGTTGGCGGCTGCAGCGGGAGGGCGAGGGGCTGCAGGTGGCGGGCGAGCTGGGGGCTCCTTGGCATCTCCCATGAGGTCGAGCATGGCGTTCTGGAGCTGGTTGTCCAGGTACGTCTGCAGGGCAAGGGACGAGCATGAGCCTCCTCTGTTTGTCAAGCTTTCAGGTTTCAACAGAGACTGTGCCAAGTGTTTGTGTGTGAGCAGGCCTGCCCGCTTGACGCTGCTGCCGGCGGCATGACGCAGTGCAAAGCACCCCGAAAGCCTCACCTTGCGTGAGCGCAGCTCCGCACACCTGCTCTTGAGCTCGTCGTACTTGGTCCGCAGCTCGCTGACACCCATGCGAAGGTACTTGTGGGACAGCTGGCGCGACTGCATCTCGCCCGCCGCCGTCGCCGCCACCTCGGCCTTGATGATGTCCTGCACACATGTGGGGTGGGGATAAGCACGCCTGTTGTGACGGCCGCACCACCATGACACCCGTCGTGACCGCCATGCAATGATGGTGATGGTGATGACACACACACACGCACGCTGCTGCGGGCGACGTGACCACACGCCGTGTGAGCTGGCGAAAGGCACCCTCGCCCTCTCCCCACCTAGCTGCTGTGCGCCATCTCACGCCTAAGCATCCCCTGGCGCGTCCAGGCATTTCCAAGGCACCCACTCCGCACCTGGTTGTTGTGTGCCACCTCGAGCTTGAGCTGCTCCACATGCACCTCGCGCCACGTCCTCAGCAGGTCAACCTGCGTGCCATGGGTACCCATGGGGTGGCACAGGCAGCAAAACAGTTGCGTGCATAAACTAACACCATCGCACCAACGGCCCAATGCCAGACAAGCCACAGGCATCTCAAAAGACAGATCTCCTTCAGACACCGCCTCCAAAGGCAAGGCGAACCAAACCCTAAAGCCCACCTGCATACGCATGGCCTCCACCGCCTTGAACAGCGCCTCTGGGGCCGCGTCGCCCAGCATCTCCTCCGCCCTGCCCTCGCCATCGTACATGTTCTCGTAGATGCCCTGCCGTTCCCGCAGGCGGTTGTACGCCTGTGTGTGCGGAGCAGGCAAAAGAGGCACGCCAACATCACTCTGATGCTTGGTGCCCTGGCGGGTGAACAGATTTCCCCCATTGCAAGCCAAGCCTCGCACACACCGAGGGGGGGTGTGGGTCACCGGTCGCCTGATAGCCCAGAAGTGGCTACACCAGAAGAGCTAAACACACACAGATGCACGCACCAGGTTGACGTAGCGCCGTGCCTGCTGCATGCCCACGTCGTCACTGCAGCGCAGAAGCCAGTGCTGCGCACGCACGCGCACGCACATTGGCACACACAGCACGCAGCATGTTATTGTTATTGGCAACCGCGGTTCGTGAAGCACATCAACCAGAGTGCTGCTAAGGATGGAGGGAGCTCCACCTGTGGGCAGACCGCCACGTGCAGGTTGTGTGGCGATCGCACCTTGGCGATCGCATCGACGGCAGCCTCAGCCTTGGCCCTGGAGCCCAGCATTGCCACCACCTGCAATCAGTAGCCCACACACAAGCGCACCACTCAGCTCCTGCCAATATATCACAGTACCAGGGTCAGTACCAGGGTCAGCGGCAGGAAGGCATGCTCCGCCCTCAGCAAAGACACCTTGCCTGTCCTGTCACCCTGAACAAAACCAGACAAACGCTAAAGCATCCTCGCACCTTCCATGCCGTGGCCTTCTCTACCGGCCTGTTGGCCGCCCACAGCACCGCCGCCCTACCCGCCTCCTCCACCAGCACCTCCCCGGGCCTGCCCTCATCCTCGTCCACCTCCATCGCCTGGCCGCCCGCCCCCGCAATCCTCGCCCTGGCCTGCAGGGCTGCAGCACGGGCCGTGTGCTGCCCGGCTGCACCAGGCGACGCTGCATTGGGTGAGCGCAGCGCAGCGCCGGCTGCGGCGGCAGCTGCCGTGCCAGGGCCGGCGCGTGCGTGTGCGTGTGCGGGAGCGGCGGCGAGGGCGTTGCTCAGGTGCTGCTCGCGCGTCAGGGCCAGGCGTGTGAGCGCGGCCTTGCAGCGCTGCACCGCTTGGCCGCAGAGCCGTGAGCCCAGCACTCCCTCGACCTGCACGGGCGCAGTACATGAACAATGATGGCATTGGCACACACGGATGAAGAGCAGTGAAGCTGGAAGCTGCTCTTACATACTGATTTCCTTCCAAGCACAAGAAGCTTGGGCAGCGCAAGCAAAGGCAGCACACACGCTGAGGCCGAGGGGGGAAGGCGGGGGAGCTAACGGTAGCCCAAGTTTCTGTGTGTGCTGATCTGCTCTATGCTCATCTGTTTGCGAGAAATCGCGCCAGATGTAAAGCTTGACACACACACACACACCTCCAGGCGGATCTTCTGCACCGCCGCCTCCTCGCTGCTGATGACGGTCGCCACCTCGGTGCCCAGCAGCACCTGTGGCACGCATAGCAGTGGCCACGTGCTCGCAAGGTTGACGTGGTGATGCCTTAGCCACTCAAAGATGGTCACGTGCTTGTGCTGCCAGGTGCAGTAGCAAGGCTGATTGCTGAATGAAATGCGTCGGACTCGCCCTTGAGCTGCTTGGCATCTGATCGGCCTCTGCCCTCAAATCAGATACAGGCACCCGGAGAAAAGCAGCAACACGGACCTGCACGTTGTCGTTGTGCCGCCCACCTTCGTCGGCGTTCGTGCGCCGCTCAGCCTCCACCTCCTGTGCCGCAGCCCACCTGCAGCGCAACATCAACACAGCATCTAGCAGCAGGTGTGAGGCACCTGCAGGGAAGCTCCTGGTTCCTGCCGTCCACCGCCTTTCCATCATCATCCTGACAGTCACGCAAAAGCCACACACCGCCTATTTGCATCGTCAAGAGTTTTCCGTCCTGCTCGTTTCCTGTTGTGCTGCGGGACATCTGATGTGCCCATTGATGCACCAAACACACACACTCGGGCCCCGCCGAGGCGCCCAAACAGATGCACCCCCCTTCCACACACACACACCTGGCGCGCACGTCCTGTGCCCATGCGGCCATGTCCCGGCGTGCCTCCTCCATGAAGCCCAGAGGGAAGCCAGCGTCCACCGCTTCGGCCCACAACGTGGGGAGCTGCTCCTCCTGCAGGCGGAGCGCCCGACGCTCCAGCGCCTGCACCTGCTCCTCCACCTGTGCAGCAAAGGCGTACAAGAAGCAGACACACGTAGTCAGTGGCCGGAGCAGGCGGTTGGTGCGGGTGCTCCAAGGACTCCACCTGGTCTGCCACTGGCGCAAACAGGGGCTTGTTGGCAAAGCGGTGGTGGGCACAGCGCACTGTTTGCCACACAATACGAGCAGTGTCACACTGTGCAGGTCAGTGGCTGCATTACCCAATCCCACCACCGCCTCACCTTGGCGTACCCTGGTCGGCAATCCCCCGCAATTCTCCTCCTTCTCCACCTGCTCCTCCTCCTACAGCCCCACCTCCTCCCATGATACAGTATGCCCCTGAGGTATCCAAACAGAGGCAACTCAAGCCCCACCTTTGCGATGCCCTGGTCCACGTTCCCACGCAGCTCCTCCTCCTTCTCCACCTGCTCCGCCCTGAAGCGCGCCGCCTCCATGTCACGCCCTAGGGTGGAGAGCAGGTCCACCAGAAGCTGGCACGTGCGCACCTGCGGCAGCCACAGCACCACGCAACATGGAGGCGGCATGTGTGCGTCTGGAGCGGGAACAGCAGGCAGCAGCTGGAGAGGTGAGCACCTGCATGCCAAAGCAAACCAGGCGTTAGACAGCGTGTGTGCGTACCGGCCCACACACACACAAGCATACACAAACGTGAACTTTGCTTGGCGAGGCCTTCCTGCCGCCCCGTTTGCGCTACACAGCTACACACACACACGCGCGCGCGTGCGCGAAAGCGTACTGAACACAAACACGAGCACGCACCTGCACGAAGCGCCAGGCCCTCCATGACGCCGCCGCCGCCTGAATGTTCTCCATCCCTTCAAACGCCTCATCCACCTCCCCCTGCACCAGCAGCGCCATACCCACACCCTCCCCCTCCTCCCCCGCCTCCGCCGCCGCGTCAATGCCCTTCTCGCCCACGCGGTAGCTGGTCTCCAGCAGCAGCAGCGCCTCCTCTCGGAGCACATCCGCCATCAGCAGCCCCGCACCACCACCACCGCCGCCTCCACCGACAAGGTCTTCCGCGCCCGCGTCTACATCCACCGCTTGCACGTCCCCAGGCGAGCCGTCCCCGCCGTTCAAGCTGCCCCGCTTGCTCTTCTTCTTGGGCCGTGGAGCGCCATCGTTCGCACTGTTGGCCTTGGCAGACTTGGTGGCCCGCTTGGCACCACCTCCACCGCCTCCACCAGCGTCCGCACCCCCACCAGCACCGCCGCCGCCTCCACCCCCACCGCCAGCCCCACCACCGTTGCCTTCAAGGTCTGTCTCCATAGGCAGGTGCTCCCACTCCTCCTCCTCTCCGTCCACCACCCCGTTCCGAGCGCCCGCTGCTGCTGCGGCGGCGGCGGCGGCAGCGCTGCGCTTGCGGCCTGCGGCATGCACAACACAGCGTGTGGGCTTTGTGTTTGACAGCAGGTGGGCAGACCCAGACGAAGCCTCAGGGCCTCGGATTATCAGCGTTGTGCTGTGCAGCTAGCGAGCCCAGCTAGCGGACACACAACTAATCTTTCCTCGCTGCTGATCCGTGCTGCCTTGGTTGCAGCGTCAGGACCGCCCCGTTTGCAAGCGCACACTCGCAACGCGCCTGCTGGACCTCGCACCAATGTGCCTGCCGCACCAGCACCTGGGCTGGTGCCTAATCTTCCCTCGCTGCTAAACCGTGCTGCCTTGGTTGATGCGGCCTGATGCCCCGTTTGCAAGCTACACACACACCAAACGCCCCACCTAGCGCACCTGTGGCGGCGATGGGCTGCTGCCTCATGCGCGCGGCCTGACGCCCCATTTGCAAGCTACACACACCTACCTAAACGCCCCACCTAGCGCACCTGTGGCGGCGATGGGCTGCTGCCTCATGCGCGCGGCCTGGCCCATGAGCTTGGCGGCGAGCGCGTCGGCCACCTGGCAAAAGTCGCGCTCCTCGTTCTGCAGGTGCAGCTGCGCCTGGTCCCTCATGCGCGTCAGCATGTCAGTGATGGACAGCGCGCCCGCTTGGCCCTGCGCTCAGCCAGGCACCACCACCAACACCGCCAACGCAAGGCAAATCGGTCTTTACTGGGAAGCGGTGTGTCAGCGATGCTCGCCACCACACGCTTGATGGCGTTTGACTGCTTCCCAGGTGCATGAAACGGCGCTAAGCGACGGTCCGGTGGAAGCACTAGTGGCGTGATGGTGTGATGGTGTGATGGCGTGGTGGGTAAGCGCACCTGGCCCAGCTGCAGGTCGTTGTTGAGCGCCTTCCAGTCCTCCTGCACACGCGGGCACACAACAAGCGCCAACAGGTGAACGCAAGGCACGTGTCAAGATGCACGCGTTGCTGCCTGGTGGACGCATCAGATGTCCTCAACCGCTCAGACTGCAGCAGCAAGCTGTCTGGTGGACGCATCAGATGTCCTCTACCTCTCAGACCCAGCCAGCAAGCAAGGCACCTGGCAGGCGAGCCAAACGGCCACCTCTACAAAGCCCCCCAGCTAGCGAGGCATGTCAGGTGGCCTGTTGTCCTCACCGTGAGCTGGGGGTGCACGCAGGCGAGCCGCAGCTGCAGCAGCTTCTGCACCGCCGTGCGCGAGAGCAGGTCCGCATGGTCTGCACACGCGCACACGCGCACAAACAGGGGCATGACTTTGCTGGTGTGCGTGAGCTGCACGCAGAAAGTTATCTGACGCAGAAAAGCACCTGTACACACGCCAGAACGTCAACCAGATGTCTTCGCAGGCGCAACAGCCACACGCTTGCAAGGCACCCACCACCAACAGGGGGAGCACACGTGCACAGCATGGAGAGGCAAATTCAGCCACAGTGCAAGTGCGCCCACGCACTCACTGGTCCTCTGCCGCTTCTCGCCCACCGTCTCGTCCTGCAGCAGCGCCTGGCCCAGGATGGCGTCCGTGGCCGCCTGGTGCGTGCGCAGCGCGTCGTTGGCCTTGCGCGCCTGCCAGCTTGAGGAAAGGCAACGCAATAAAGGGAGCACTTGAGGAATAAAAAGCAAGAACGGGAACGCAACTTGGCGTGAATGGAGTAGCAAGACATCCGCGCTTCACAGCAACTGGTTCTGAAGAAGCCACTAAGCTCAGGCTCGCAAGTCTCAGGTTGCTAGGCCGAGCGCCAAGGCTGCTAGCAGGTTCTAAGCAGGCACACCTGTTGGAGCACGTGGTCGTAGAAGCTGTGCTCAGCCGGCTCCATGGCCAGGAGCGCGTTGCGCAGCGTGCGGGGAGGCAGGGACAGGTCGTTTGCGGCCACCGCCTTGCTGTTGCGCCTGCAGGGCGAAATGAACAAAGGAGCAGGAGGGAACCACCGCAACCGCGTTTTTCAATTTCCGCTTTTTTCAATTTGCCGCCAGCGCTTTGAGCAGGTGTTTGCTCTGCTTGGCCACCATTTCTGCAAGCGAGAGGCGGTGCGTCTGAAAAGCAGCAAAGCATCAAAGCGGAGCAGCGGGATGGCAGCGGGATGGACGTGCCCGTGCAGCACCCCAGCAAACACACCACATGATTGGCTTGATGAGGTGCTGCAGACGCGTGAATCCCTCCTCGGTGCCCGACAGGTACGGGTCCACCACCAGCCGCTTGAACTTGAGCGGGTGGTCCAGCGGGGTGTACTGCAGCGCGCACACGGCGCCGAATATGTCCTGCAGCCCGCCGGCGCCCAGAGGCGTGCCCGTCACACACCACCTGCGCATGTGCACGAGGGAGGCAAACACCACAACGTACATATATGGGGGCGTTCTGTGGTGTTGATAGTAAGTGTGAGTTAGGTCGCAGGTCTGGCGTGGGTGTACTTGCGCCAGCTGCCGTAGCGGCGCACACGGTGCAGAGGAGCACTTGCAATGCAAGGCACTCGCCTGCGGTCCGCCTCGATGCGGTTGCCCATCTGCGCCACTGCCGTCAGGCCCGCGCCCACCATCTGAGCCTCGTCCAGCACCAACCTGTGCCACGCAATCTGCAGGCACACAACAATGGCGCATCCGCATTCAAAGGCGTGCGAGCGTGCCTGTGCAAGAGGCAGCACACAGGCTGTGCTCCTGAGGGCAGGGCAGCCGCCGAGGCAGCGCACGCCGCCTCACCTCGGCGAGAGGCGTGCGTGGCAGAGGGTAGCGCTTCTGGTTGCGCAGCGCCCGCTGCGCCTTTGCGCCCATCCTGACCTGCGCGCGCAAAGCACCCCTGGCGCAAAAGTTGGGCGCACCTCGCCGACCTTGGGGTCAAGGTTAGGGTTAGGGTCCTTGAACAAGCGGAAAGAAGCGCGCACCTCGGCGGCCAGCACGCTGTACTGCGTGAGCACCACGTCGGCCCCGCACAGCCGCTTCATCTCCGGCTCGAACATGCGTGCGGGGCCGGGGCCCACTCCCGTTTCCTGTGCCGCCGCGTCCGCCGCGGCCTGCGCGGCCGCCGCAGCCTTCCGAGCGTCCTCCAGCTCCAGCTCCACCTGATCGACACCAAAGCACGCACGCACGCAAGCAGAGCGTCAGTCGCCGCCTGCCGAGCCACCCGAGTTCACACCTCCAAGCGCCGCGACACTTCCACACTCAAACACCCCAACCGGCAGAGCCGCTTCAGTGCTGAGCGCTTCAGCATGGGCGTGATGCGCAGGGCAATGCACAAAAGTGTACGGAACACCGCACCTGGGGGCACTGCTTTTTCGCATTCTCAATCCTCTCCAGGCGCACGAGTTTGCTGCCCGTGCTGCCCCCATCCACCGCCAGCGCCCGCAGCTTGTCCAGCCGCTTCTGTAGCGTCTCAACCTGCATAAGTAACAACAGAGCGCCCAGGCCATGGGTTAGCAGAACCACCCGGGTCGCATCCCCGCCACGATGTTGCCATCGCTGCACACCAAGGTCTTTCACAGCGACCTGCCTGCTACGCCAAGCAGCCATGCCTGGCTGACGGCAACATGCAAAGAAACGAACCACCAAGGCATCGGTGACTGTGCTGCTCAGCTTGTGAAGGTGCGCAGTATGCCGTCACACCTTACCAGGCTGTGCGCCTTGAGCGCGAGCTTGGCGTTCTTGGCCACCGCCGTGCTATGGCGGTGGAAATCATTCTGGACTTGGGCGTTGGCCGCTGCCATGCCGTCGTAGATTGCCAGCTGCAGGGCATGGTAGCAGCAGGGAGGCCAGGCAAGGGGGGTACAGCTGTCAGGCTAGGCGTGCTTGAGGCCGCAGAACACCTCACACTGTGACGCAGTTGTACAGCGCAACAGCTGGCACAGGATACAAACGCATTCGTATGGCGCGTGGGAGCAAGGCCGAAAAAAGACCCGGAAGAGAGGCAGAAGGTGAGGCATGGCAGGCAGGACTGACCTTGAGGTCGGAGTGCTTTCGAATCTCCCCGGCCCACTGCTGCAGGATGGACGGCGGCGTGACGATGAGCGTCCTGCCGCGCGGCTTGGGCGCCTGTGGAGCAGCTTGCGGCGCACCCGCGCCCTCGTGCCCCGGGTGCGGAGGCAAGTGCGGCGGCGGTGGCTGCGCCGCATTGGTCGCGTTGCCGGCAGCTGGGGGAGGTGCGGGGGGAGGCGGCGCGGCTAGCATGAGGGCGATGACCTCCACCGTCTTGCCCAGGCCCTGCGCGGCATGGGTAGCGTGACCCGCGTGATGACCAACAACACCCCGCAGTGTGTGTGTGTGTGTGTGTCGAGCTTTACATCTGGTGGAGCCGGTTATGGCAAACAGATGGTCCCACAAGCCCCCCTTCGCAGTCACTGTGCACGGGCAGCAACTGTGCAATGTGCCTTGGTGTGCTCTGCTGATAGGGAGAGTGGGCAGGGCGGCGCGCAGTGCGCAGTGAATGGAATGTGGGGATGGTCAGTCTCACCATCTCGTCGCACAGCAGGCCGCCGTTGAGGCGGGGGAACTCAACGTTGGGCAGCAGGCGCGCCACCAGGCCCTCCTCAGCGTTGAGCCACACCACCGCGTTGCTCTGCAGCAGGCAGGGCAACGGGCGGTTCGCTGAGCAAATGCGTGGGCGCTGCGATTTGCTGTGCACGCGGCGCTTGCATGATGCACTGCATGCTGTGTGGTTGGCGTCGCCTGCCATTGCCAGCAACCTCACCAGCCTCTCCCCACATGGTCGGGTGCGCCAGAAAGTGCACTGACAAGGAACACAACAGGAGCAGGCTCAGTGACAGGGGCAGTGCCGCTGAATGAAAGCACGCCAAACGGGGACAAGCCAACCAACAGGAAAAGGAAAACACATCGTGCCCGCACCTGCAGGCGCATGGGCTCCCACACCAGCCTGGCGCGGCACTCTTGCGGCCAGCCCTGGGGAGGCACCACCCGGGCCAGCGCCTCCACAAAAGCGGACGCCGCCCCGCCCGCCGCGCCCGTCGCTTCCGCCGCCCCTCCCGCTGTGCCCCGCTTCTTGCTGCTTGCACCGCCGCCGGCGCTGCTCTGGCGCACCTTGCGGCACTTCTTGCCGCTGCCGCCGCCGCTGCCACGCTGCTCCTTCCCCTCCTCCTCCTCCGCCTCTGCCTCCTTCCCGCCCTCTTGCTGCTCCTGTTCCTCTTCCCGCGCCTCCTCTTCGTGAAGCGCCAGGGCGAGGCGCACCGCGTCAGCGCCGTCACGCCCCGTCACGCCCTCGCGCCAGCACATCCACGCCAGGGCGCGCCGTTGGTACCGGTACAGCTTGCACTTGAGGCCTGCACAGAGTCAAACGTTGCATGCGGTGGTCAGGTGCTGCCCACCTGCTGAAGCGCACAGCTTGCACTCGAGCCCTGCGGGATGCACGACACAGCACGGCACAGGGTGAGTGAATTGCCAGCTGCCTACGTTCCCAGCTGGCTGCTTGTCACCTCATACCACCCAACTCACGGCGGCGCCTGGGCAGCTCTTGAGCAGCAAGGCTAAGCAGCTCACCGCCACCTCACCCATTCTGGCAATGCTTCCTGTCAGGGTCAGGCGCCTCGCTGAGCCAGAGCCTGAGCTGCTTCCAACCAGCGAGTCAAAGCAGCTCTCCATCCACCAAACCCGCCCCATGAAGCTCACCTTGAGGATCAGGCACCTCGCTGAGCCAGCCCGTGGGGCGCGCAATCGCAAACACCTCGTCATACACGTTGTGCCCACGCCCCGTCACATTGTCACAGGGGATCCACCCAGCGTTGTAGCGCGCCTCAGCCGCCGCCCTGTCCTGCTCATTCTCCTCCTCATCGCTGCCGCCCTCCTGTCCTCCTTGCCGTGGCGCCCCACCCGCACTGCCGTCTGCACCGGCAGCACCGCCACCCACTGCGGCCGCCCTGCCGTGCGAGGGCCCTGCTGCGCCTTCAGCACCACCGCCGCCACCGCCACCACCAGTACCGCCGCCACCGCCGCCGCTGCCCCCAGCTGCGAGCGCTGAGCGCGCCCCCAGCCCACCCGCAGCAGCACCGCCGTCAG
>QAXK01007895.1:0-11283 GCA_004335735.1 Chlorella sp. KRBP
TGTTTTTGGCTCGCGTGCCTGAGTGCTGCGAGACATCTGATACGCCCGGTAGTGGGCTCCGGCCCCGCCGAGGCGCCCAAACAGATGCAATATCGACACACACACTCACTCTTCTCCTCGCTGTGCAGCTCGCGCCAGGGCGTCTGGAACCTGGGGTCCTCCCAGCTGTGCTCGCCCGTCTTGGGGTTGTACCACCGCACGTTCTTCTGCTCCGACAGCTGCTTGAACATGTCGTCGGGCAGCTCATCAGGGCGCTCAATCTGCACGCAGCAGCACGGCGTGGTGGGCGCCAGCGTGGAGGATGGTGCAGGGCACATGTGATGTGCCTTGGCACGATCCTCACATTCCCCAGGCGTATCAGATGCTTGGCAAGACATCAGACCTCGCCCTGATTGCGACTGTGCGACTCCTCCAGGCTGCTTGTCCATATGGACACGCCATGCCCGTCCCTCTCATACAGGCCCGTTTTCCCAAACTGTGCAAGCAGGGCCCCCACTTGCACGCACCTGGGAGATGTTGGCGCGCCAGTTGTACCACACGTCCTGGCCCGCCTGGCGAATGTGCCTCCACGCCAGCGCCTGCAAGCACCACGACAAAAAAACTCACACTCTCTGCTTGGTCTCCTGATGACGTTGCACCCGGCTGCCAGGCGAGCGCATGCCAAGAGCACCTGCTTTCGATTGCCCGGCAAGTGCCTCGTGTCGTTGTGCACCTCCCTTGCCGCACGTGTTTCCTGCCCCTGTCGTTGCCCCCGTCTCACGTTTGGCAGCTTGTGGACGGTCTGTGACGTGACGTAGTTGACGTACTTGTGAGGCTGCCCGTTGACCTCGACCTTTTGCCAGGCGCACGAGGGGGGCACGTTCCAGCGGGAGGCCTTGGTCTCGCGGTTGTGCCAGAACTTCTCGCCTGCATGGCACAAGCAACACACGTGAGGCACTTGCGCCTCTCTTTCATCAGGTGCATCACACACCGCCTTGCTCCCACCAGGCTCCCACCACAGGCTTTTGCTACCTGCTTTTGCTACCTGTCGCTGCAACGTGCTGACTGCCGCTGCAACGTGCGCTCCGCTAAAACTTGCCGCCATGGCACGTCCCCACATCCGAGGGCCCCTACCGCCCCTACACAGCGCCTGCACCACACCTGCGTCGTTGACCGCCTTGTTCCAGGTGCCAGGTGGGTCCTCAAACGCCTGGGCACCCGCCACATCCCACTTGGACACCAGCGCCTTGACCTCGGCACCGGACGCCACCTGCACACGCACGCACACACGCACGCACGCAGCATACCGTGCATATGGCGCAGCGCAGTGTGTGCCTGTCGTTGTGCGCAGAACAAGGCCAGGGCGATGGGCGGCGGGAGTGAGGAGGTCAGCACTCACGTCGCGTGCCTTGGTGCCCGACTTGTCCGGCACGTTGATGTCGGCGCCGTACGACAGCAGGAACTTGGAGATCTGCAGGTTGGGGGGCCAGCACCCAAGCAAGGATAAGTGGTGCTCGTGCTAGGGCCAGCTGCCCTGTGTGTGCAGCGCCGCAGATCACCACACCTCTGCGAGGCCGCCCTGGAACGCGAGGTGGATGGGCGACGCCTTGGTGGCTGGGTCCCGGCTGTTTGCCAGCGCGCCGAACTGAACGAGGTTGTCCACGTATCGCAGGTCACGCGTCTTGACGGCCTCCACGATGGCCAGGCGGCCCTTGGAGTCCGGCTGGTTCACGTCCAGGCCGTCGGCAGCCAGAGCCGTGATGAAGTCATCATACTTCTTCTTCTGCAGAGCAAGCGTGCAGAGGAGAGCAGACAGGGAGTACCAGATGATGTGGATGGGCAGGGGAAGGTGCCTCCCATGGCCCTTCGCGCCTCCAATCGCGCGCAGATGCTGCACGATCAGGCCAGTGAGGCACTTGCTGCGCTCCGCTGGGGCACTGCACTGCGCTGCGCACCTGGATGAGCTCGACAAGCTTCCCCTGCGCCTGCGCGGAGACCTGCTGGCTGCCCAGCTGCACGACCAGTAGCGCGGCCGCGCAGATCAGCAGCACCGAGCCCCTGCGCGCCATCCTTTGGCGTTGCTCTTCGCGCAGACGTACGAATTTTGTGCTGCTCGCACGGCGCTGCAGAGGCTCAGGCGGCACACGGGTCGTGCTAAGTGTTGCTAGGACCCCTCAGATCTCTGCGACTGCGTTGGGTGCTGCTCTCTTCTCGTCCGTCCACCACCAGGGCGAACTCCATGAGGAACGCCAATCGCAACAGGAACAGCAGTCAGCAGCGGGCGGGATTGCCTCACAGTGCAGCTCCGCGCCAATCGATCAGTGCCAATGGCGGACTGGGGCTGGTCAAGGAGCGGAGGAGTCGGGCATGGCGTGCGATTGGCCACGGACGAGAACGCGGCTCCGGCCATGATGGCGGGGCGCGCCAGCGTCAAATCGGAGGGATTAATCGCTGCCCGAGTCCCGTTCGGAGGGGCCAGCAGCAAGGAGAACGCCACCTCGCTCGGCGGAGGCGCGCTCAGGGCCAGCGGCAAGGCGGCGCTGCAGCCACTGGGAGCTAGTTCCAGCAAGCAGCAGCAGCAGCAGCAGCCCGTGGTGGCGCGGCGTGCCCTGGGCGACATCACCAACAAGGGCTCCGCCACAGCGCCCGGACAAGGCAGCGCACAAGTTCCTGCGCTCAAGAAGCCAGCGCCGCTGCAGCAAGTGCAGCACGTGCAGCAGCAGCCCATCAAGCCCATTACCGCCAATGCGCCGCAGCTGGCAGCCAGGAACGGGGCTGCTGCGCCGCGGCTCACGACGGCGGCACCGGCAGGACCCACAGCGCACACTGCAGAGGTGTCCGCAGCGCCCAAGGCCACGTTCTGGGACTCGTTGCCTCCGCCGGAGAGGCTGGCTGGCAAGGGCTGGGAGCAGCTGGAGGTGGAGCGGCAGCGGCGTGCCCACCAGGCCGTGCAGCAGCGCGTCAACATGTGCTGTGCAGCGCTGGCCACGAGCCTCCAAGGCTGCTGGGACCCCACGGAGAGCTCGTCCAGCCTGGTGCGTGCCTGTGGTGGACTCGGGACCTGCTGGGCAGCCACGGAGCGCACGGGGCGCAGCAGCTTGCCAAAGTTGAGTGCCCCTGCGCCACACACATGCGCAGGAGGAGCCCCTGGTCTCCTCGCCTCCCTCCCCACCGCCTCTCCCGCTCCACCACCGCCTGGTCAAGCAGCAGATGCAGCGCGAGCACCAGCAGCGGGCGCCGCAGCCGCCAGTGGACGACACAGGTGAGGGCAGGGGGCATGCGGGATAGCAGAATTCAGCATGTACCACATGCTCTGACCATGGTTGTCGCACGTTGGTGCCGCAGATGACCTGCTGCTCCTGCCCGAGAGCCCGCTGGCTGCGCACGTGCCGGAGCTGGCTCTTTCTTCCAAGCGCTTCTGAGGGGCCTAGTGTGATGTAGGGGATGGGGCCTAGTGTGATGTAGGGGATGGTTGAGCTGTTGCGGTGTTGTGCAAGCGGAGCGCAAGCGGACCCGGCACGGTGGCCACGCTCGCAGCGGGCGTGCAAATGGGACGAGATATGCACTGCTGAAGTTAGTGCAGCACACCGCAAGGCAGGCCTGCGCTGAGTTCCCTCCCACGCGCAAACGTGCGCGCAGCTGTCGGGTCGGGCAGGTGGCGCGCCCACAGCGTGCCCGTGCACCCGGCCCTACAGAGGCAGAGGCCGCAACGACATGCAGCTCGTGTGGAGCGCTGCAGTGCTGGATTTGCCTCTCTCCCTCCCTCTCGCAGTCTTGAGGGTGAGGCGGGCGAGAGGGCAAGCGAGCCAGAACTCACACACCAGAGCCTCAGGACGCACACACGATGGGCAGACCATTCCGGCAATGGCTGAGCGGGCCGAAGATCTACTGCTGCGCGACCTGCCGCGCGCACGCCGCTGGTGAGCCTGGTGCTGGCGGAAGTTCGCAAGTGCCAGGGTTCCTCTGGCGCTGAGGCGTCCACCTGTGCACCCGTGCGTGCGCTGCGCGCAGACCACGACGACATCATCAGCAAAGCGTTCCAGGGTGAGGCTGGACGCTGGGCGCAAGTGGGGTTCTCGAGTGGGCCACGCAGCGCCTGAACACCTGCGCGGGACGAGGGCGCAACGGTGGCGGTGCGCCTGCGTGCTGTCGTCGCTCTCGCAGGGCGGCACGGGCGCGCCTACCTCTTCCACAACGTGTGCGTGTCCGTATCCGGCGTCTCACGGCGTCCTCAGCCAGAATCAGGCCCTCAGCAGCGCAGGGCAGGCGCAGGCGTTGCAGGGGCCTCTCATGGCGCAGTGCTGAGGGCCCCGCGGGGACCAGGCGGCACGCTGCAGCGGGTGGGGTGGGGTGCGCGCAGCTCCCGCCGCTTTGAAAGGCAGGGATCCCACACCCTCCTGCGCAACAGCGCAGCGGTGGCGCAGCCCGCAGAGGCACCAGCAGCATGCCCATCCAGCTGCCAGCGGGATTCCCACACTGCGGGGCAGGGCGCTGCTGACTGGGCCGCTCCCGCACGCGCGCCGGAATCAGTCCCACGGCTCCCGCACAAGCGCAGAGAGATCTCGCCGCCACGCTGCACCATATGACCCCGCATGCGCGCCGCCTGCTCCCTTGCCCCACAGCGTCAACGTCTGCCTGGGCCCCAAGGAGGAGCGGGTGCTCATCACGGGACTGCACACGGTCGCCGACATCCACTGCTCGTGCTGCAACACCGTGCTGGGCTGGAAGTACGTGAGTACGTCACCTGATAAGTCACCTGATAACAGCTACGCCTCCTGCGCCGCCGCATCCAGTGGGGAGCATCCCACAGGATCTGCGATTTGCCCGCGCAGTCATCCCCACGCCGCAACGAGCGCACGTCGCCCACACCGTGCGCGTGCGCGGCAACACCCACGTGCAGGAGTTTGCGTTCGAGCCCAGCCAAAAGTACAAGGAGGGCAAGTTCATCGTTGAAAAGGCACGGGTGCTCAAGGTGAGCTTTGCTGCGCCGCACGCGCACGCTCACACGCACACGCACACAAACGCACAACCTGTGGCTCTCCACCTTGCTCCCAGCCGCCTGCTGAGCGCTCCTCTTGACCATGCCGCGCCACATTGTGCAGGAGGGCGATTGGTGACACGAGCCATCTCACGACCACGTAGCCGGGCACTAGCACACCACGGCCTCCCGTGCCTCTGTAGAGGCCCCGCGCCGGGTCTGCATTGACGCCCGGTCTGCCTTGACGCCACGGTGCTACTGCTTTTTGGCAGGGCGTAGGTAGCCTGGCGCCTGTGCTTTGCCTTCCACGGAGGCGGCCCGCAGTACCGTTCGCACCAAGCCTCTCCCCTCGAAGGCGTGCACACGAGCGGCTGTCACCATGACCGCCTGCCAGCTGCCGTCCTGGCTGTCTGTGCTCTTTGGCCCCTCACGCCCCACAAGGACACGTAACACACTCTTGAGGACCTGGTTGCCATAGGCGCACACCCACCCTGGACCACACTGGACTGCACACTGGGCGCACACCCACCCGTTGCGCACGCTAGTGTTATGGCTCGGGTCACCCCTAGCCAGCCATCCGGCCCCCACCGCCCTGTCACGAGCTCTGTACCACCACCACCAGTACCACCACCACCAGCACCAGTATCGTTGGCCTTCCCGCTTGTGTGCTAGCTAGCCTGCTGACGCCACGGCCTCCGCTCCTTTTTGCTCCCGCAGAACCGCAGAAAACCCGTCAACGTAGCAACACGCTGTTGGGGCCCCTTGTAGCAAGGGCTTGCCCAATTGGACCTCACACGGTCGAGCCCTGCGCCCTTCCCTAACCCACTGCCTGACTGCGCGGCTGTAAAGCTACTCCCCAACCTTTGTGCCCAATCTCGGGCTGCAAACATGGCTGCTTTTCGTTCCCTTCCCTTTGCGCTTGCCTGCCCCCACGGTTGCCAGCGGCATGCCTGTTCCCTTGTACACCACTCCGTAGACTGTCTGCTCCACAGCGTTGAACTGCAGGTCTCGCGTGCTGCTTGTCTCCCTGCGTCCCGTCTTTTGTGCCTGTACCCGCGTGCTGCTGCTGTTGTGCCTCTCTTCTGCTCTCCCTGCTTGCTACCAAAACGCACGGCAGTGTGCGCGCACATGCCTTCACCCTCAATGCCCGCCGTGTGCGCGTGTGGGGGTTGTCTCTGGTCTCGGTTGTCCGCATCACATTGCACGCGACCCTGCACATTCATGGGGTGTGGGGGTTCGGTGGCGTGCGCTGCAGCTACCGGTAGTCAGTCTCTGCTTGGATGCGCCCTCCTCTGCAACAGAAGCGTGGCGCACACCGCCCTGGGCGCGCCTTTGCTGCTGTTCAAGTTGCTGCCCCAAGTCCCAAAGCATCCAGTGCTTGCGCGGATATTGTATTCCTAACTCCAAGGTCTTGCAAGCTCCTTTCTTCACCCATCGCATCGGCAAGTTTGGCTCAGTGTCAGTGCAGCAATTGGTCTCTTCTCTGGGTCGCTGCCAGCGATGAGCCTCACAGCTGTGGCTCCACGGGCACCTTGGCCAGCTCCGCCGACACCTCCCACAGCTCCTTGGCCACCTTTGGGTTGTATGACTGCGCCAACAGAGGGAAAGGATCAAACACGCGCGGTGGTTGATGCGGCCTGACGCCCCAATTTGCAAGCCACACAATTTTGTGCGTACGCGTACGCGAACATCGTATGAACAAGGGCTCACCGCGGTGGCGGAGCGCACGGGGCGCGTGCGTCCGGCCAGGCGTCCACCGTGGCCGTGCTGGCCCACCAACTAATCAGGGCAAGCGGGGACTCACCGCGGTGGCTGAGCGCACGGGGCGCGTGCTCCCAGCCAGGCGTCCGCCGGTAACCTTGCGCAGCGGCCAGTCAAAGAGCGACAGCGTGAGGGCCGAGAGGCCCCACACCACGCCCTGCAGGTGCTGCCCCCACGACGTGCCCTGCGCCACGCATCACACGCCACACACAGTGGCACTGTGGTCTTTGGCAGAGAATGAAATCCATTCACAGCGTGCTGCTCCCAGGAGATGCACCGCCTGCATAAGGTCAGCGTGGATGGCGTTGTTGCTGCAGCGCAGAGGTGTGCAGCAACAGTCACGCACGCAAGCTGTTGAGAGCGTGGAGGCGAGCGCAAGTGCGCACCTTGCCCATGAGACCATCCAGCTGGGTGATGAGCAGGTTGTTGAACAGCCCACGCGAGTAGTACCTGGGGGCGAGCGCGCCGGCACGGAATTGCGTGTATACTAACGCAATCTGCCACACCGCAGATTGCCCACACTGCGCGTCTGGGCCGCCCCGTTTGCAAGCGCACACACACACACACACTGCTCAGAGGATCAGTAAGAGGGCTGGCAAACGGGCACGCAAGCCCTGGCCAGAGCTCTAGAATCATCACCATTGCAGGTGTCGTGATGCTGCGGCAGAATTTCAACAGATCGCCAGGCCTCGTCAAGCAGAATTCACGCCAGTGCACGTGGTTGTCGATGTTGCCAGGGCTATGCAGCCATGTGTGTGTGTGTGTGTCGATTGCATCTGTGTTTACCTGAGGTCCTCTGCCGGGTTGATGGGCCGTCCGTCGCTCTGGCGCTTCTGGTCCAGCTGCCAAGACACCTGCACGCGTGCGTTTCACCATCACCATCACCATCATTGCGTGGCGTTCATGGCAAACCGCCAGTGGTGCTGCAGGACTGGAGGATTCACGTGCCAATGTTGGCGTGCGTGTTGCGTCAACAGTGCGCGCGCATGCCACTGGCGTGTCAGGACGCAGAATGCCAGTGGTGGCATGCGCCTCTGGACTTGCGTCAGAATGACAGACCCTCACATTGCCCACCCACGCCCTCACCGTGGCTGCGTGGATGACTGGCTTGGCGCCGTCCGAGGGTGGGGAGTAGGTGGCGTCAATCACGCTCCTGCACGGCGCACTCGCAACACACCGCACACCAGTTAAGGCGTGCACTACCACGACCGGCGCGCCGCGCCTTCACTCCCTCCCTGTCGAGGTCCCTATCTGTGCACATCCCATGCTGCACGCGACAACGCCTGGCGCATGTGGCTTCGTGCTGCGAGACGAGACGGCTGACCTGATGCCCGCAAGGCCCATACTGAACAGCCCTCCCGCCATATGGTTGCCCTCCCCCAACCGTCTGGCTTTTTGTCGCTGCTTTACGGGTCTGATGGCCCGGGCTGCCTGTGCGTGCCACTTGTGCATGCTCACATCGTGGCCATCGCACTGCAAGCGGTCTCTCTCTCCCAACCAACCTGTACAGCCCCTTCTTGAACAGCGGCGAGGCCGTCCAGATGTTGGACCTCACACCTCCCGGGTCGGCCACGCAGCTGGTGACGCCCCTGAGCCCCAAACGGCGCTGCAGCTCGTATGCAAAGTACACGTTGGCGAGCTTGGTGTATTCATAGTACCTGCACGCACACAAGCACAGGGAAGCAGGGGAAGCGGTTCATGGGCGTCAGGGGCAGGATGTGACGTTTCGTTGCATGTTGCCGTGAGCCGGGCATGGCTGCTTGGCACAGCAGGCAGGTCACTGTGAAAGACGTGAGACACAGGCTGCACAAAGGACGTGACGTGCACGGACAAGCAAGCAAAGGAGGCCAGTGCCGCAGGTGCCCCTCCTCACACCCAAGAAACGCACGGTCGTGCAAAGCGCAGCGTGTTAATGACGCAGCTTGCGAGGCAGGGCTGTGCAGCATCGCCCCAACACCACCTCAAGCAGCACCTCACCCAGCGCGCCAGTCGGTGATGAAGTGTGCAGCATCGCCCCCACACCACCTCAAGCAGCACCTCACCCAGCGCGCCAGTCGGTGAGGAAGGCGCGTGCGTCCCTGATCTTGACGGTGCGGTGCTTGATGGAGGCCACCGTCACCACGCGCGCCTTGGAACGCACTAGCTGCACGCACACACATGTGTGGTACGGACGTCATTCATCGCGCTGTTGCGCTGGAACGCACCAGCTGCACACACACGCGCACCCACACCCCACACGAACACCTTCCCTCGCTGCTGATCCCTGGTGCTTCTAACGCTGCAGCTGGCCGCCCCTAGTTTGAAAGCGACATAATCTCATGCACAGTGCTGTCAGAACTGCTGTAGCGCCTGGTTAGGCACAATCATTGCTTGAGTCACGCACCTTCTTCTCCAGGAGGCGCGTGAGGGTGTAGGGGCCCAGGTGGTTGGTCTGCGCCAGCGCGCCCACGTTGTCCTTGGTGAAGCTGCGCGTGAGGAAGCTGATGCCGGCGTTGTTCACCAGGATGTGAAGCTCCGGGTACTTGGCGTCAACCTGTGCGCAAAAGAGGGCGCAAAGTTGACAGTGTGGCCGGGTTGGAACGCGATTTGGGGGGGGTGAAGCTGCGCGGGCGTGGGGCGTTGAGTGCACACACTTCAGGCAGCAGAACCAAGAAGCAAGCAGTCAGAGAATGGATGAGCAACCTACACGGCTTGCAGCCAACAGCGCATGCCCTGCTACTGCGCACGCCCTGACGCAGGCGATCCTCGCACCACGTAAGCAGTGCGGTCGCATACCTCGGCGGCAAAGGCCCTGACGCTGTCCTGTGAGATGAGGTCCAGCGGGGCGTTGAGCACGTCCACCTGAGCCGTGCTGAAACGCGACCTGTGCACGTGTGCGAGGCGGGCGCACGCTCAGACGAAGAATTCGTGCAGTCCCAGATAGGTGCAGCAGCAGAGGAGGGTGCATTGACGCATGCCACACGCTGCCAAAGCGACTGCTGCTCGAGCTGTCGCTCGAAGCGCTTGCACGCACTTGATCTGCTCGGCCACCTGCTGCGCGCTCTCCTTGTTGCGGCAGCCCAGGATCACGCGCGCGCCACGGCCTGCACATATACTAGATGAGCACGGCATGCCTGGATCGCGTGCACACACGTGCGTGCGCTTGGATCCCACACGCTGGGACGCGGCGACCCCGCTTGCCCCGCTGGCCAGAGGTGCAACCACGCCGGCAGCAGCACCATGTGTGCCTTGAGCGTTGCCCCACGCACCTGCGAGGGCTGCAGCGGTCTCCAGGCCGATGCCGCTGGTCGCGCCCGTGACCAAGGCGACCTTGCCTGCCAGGTCCTGCTGCGCGCCGACGAGGGGCTGCGTCTGCTCAACCATCTTGACGGGGTGTGTGTGGTCCTCGGTCGCCCGGTCCTCGATCGCCGTTCTCGCGCCGCGGTCGCGGTGCAGGCCATGCAGTGTGGGTCTCCGCTCCGCTCCTGCCACATCTCATCTGAAGGAGAATCTAAAGGCAGCATCATGGACACCTCAGCGTTCCTGGAACAGTGGGAGGTGGAGCGCACGGTGCGCTTCGTCGTGGACGGCGGGCACCGGCGCGTGGCGCTGCAGCTGCCGGACGAGCTGCTGGGCGCCTCGGTGCAGCTGGCGGCCGCTCTCACGGCGCGCTGCCTATCCACCACCCAGGCACGTCAGCAGTGTTTGTGAGATGGAGGTGGTGTGGGCGGCGGGGTGGCGCAGCCGCCGCCAACGGCGGCAGCGCAGCGTGGCGCGTGGGGCCGTGACAGGACCCATCCTGCAGTGCGCTACTGCCCAGTACACAGCACCTAAACAGCGAGGCACGGTTCTGAGGGTGGCCAGCGTGACGCTTCACCCGCAGAAGGTGGCGCTTTGCCTCGATGCCCTGGGTGTGCAGGTAGCAGTGCTTGCCGACACTGCGTTCAACCCCGAGGCCGTCGACGAGGTGGCCGCGCAGCACATGGACGCCACGTGCATCGTGAGTGGCCCCTTCCAGCCAGCACCAACCGCAACTGGCCCAGACTCCCCTTGCTTCTCTGGAAAAGGCGACAGGGGCCTCACACGGTCTCCATTACAGCTGGTGGGCGCGTCAGATGGTGCCGATGAGTTGCGTGTGCCCCCACCCACCCGCCTCACGCAGGTGCACTACGGCCGTGCGTCGTTAGCCACCACACCCTCGCTCCCAGTTCTGTACGTCTTCCCCAGGGCACCCCTGGACGTGCCCGCCTGCGCCCTGGCAGTGGCGGCGGCGGTGCGCAGCCAACAGCTGCCGACTGCGGCAACAGCGGCAGAAACACGGCTAGCAGCAAGCCAGCAGCAGGAAGGGGATGGACAGCAGGGAGGACGGCAGGAGCAGGGGCGGGGCAGGGCGTGGAGCCAAGTGGTGCTGTTCCTGGACCAGTCGCTGGTGCACGCCGGCGCTCAGTTGCAGGGGGAGGTGCAGGCAGCGCTTGGCCACGGCGGCAGCAGTAGCTTGCAGGTGAGGGGAGCAACCTGACTTGGCAGGGCTTTGCTAGCGCAGTGCACCTGGCAGAACTTGTGCTCAGTGTGACCTGCAGGCGCCA
>QAXK01007897.1:0-21642 GCA_004335735.1 Chlorella sp. KRBP
CTCCTGCAGGGGGGGGGGGCATGTAGGGGCAAGATGGTGTGTGTTGTGCATCCAGCGAGGAGGGCTGATGGCGCAAGGTGATGTATTCCCATATAAGGGGCGATATCAGGCAGGGAAATCATAGTCCATTCGTTGCTGCCTGTGCATCAAGGCCTGATCCTGCAGCAGCTGCTGGTTGTCAAATGCATGCTCAACATTGACAGCCAGCCAGTTGCCCAGCCAGCCAACACGCATGCGTTGGGCTTCAGAAGCAACGTTCAGCAGTCACCAACAAGCCGCTAACAAAACCCCGGCAGTACCTGTGCACGTTTCTGCCTGGACAGGAACTTGCTGAGCAGCTTGAAGGCAGGGCTGGACTCCACAGCAGCACCAGGGGAAGGTGCAGGCTTAGCTGCTGCATCTGCTGCGCCTGTTGCAGCTGAACCTGGGCTTGAATCTGCTGCTGTTGCTGCTCCGCTCAGCTCACCACCAGCACCCACAGCGACTGCATCTGACAACACAGCATCAGCTGCTGCTCCATGCTCTCCCCTTGTAATGTGTGTGGGGGCGTTTGCCTGTGCCTGCTTGTCGTGCACATGAGGAGGTTCTTGGCCAGTGCGACGACGTTTCCTGCTGTCCTGCTGTGTCCTGCTGTCACACTTGTTGACGCGTGCTGCAACACGCGCCTGAATCTCAGCACCCATGCTGAGGGACTCTGCCTCAACGTCTGCAACGAATGCTGCTGCTGACCTGTCTCCGTGTGCTGCTGCTTCCATTTCTGTGTCGATGAGAGGCTCTGCTTGCAGCATGCCATTGTGCGCAGGGCTGCCTGCATTTCTGTGCTGCTGCTTGGCATTGGTGGGTCCTGCTGCAGCGGCATCTGCACCCCTGTTGCTTATGCGCTCATTACGCCCTTCATCTGCTGCTAGTGCTGCTGCTACATCACCGCTCGCTGCTGCGGTTGCGACGGTGGTCTCATCACTGGTGGTGGGCAGGGGCCCCTGCACCCCGGGGTGCCGCTGTGCCCCAGGAAGGGACACATGCTGCTGCTCCCTTGATACCTCAGCGGCTGCACTGCGGCCCTCATGATGATCTTCATCACTCTCTAAATTCAAAGGTGCGTCGTCAAAGCCATCATCACTTGCGCATGCTGCACTTGGGTTACTGCTGACATTTACTACTGCTTCATGAAGCCCAAGCGGTGTGCTGTCATCATCATAAGCATCAGCTGGATGCAGCCAACCAACGAAATAATTTTGCTTCGCATACGTCCCAAGGAGCCACTTGATAGACATGTCTGACGCCAGCACCGCCTATAAGCCTACGATGCAGCCCACAGCACGCAATATGGAGCTGTGCGTGTTCCCATCTGTGCAGCCGTCGTCAAGATCGACTCGTTGAAAACAATATCACGCTTATTAATAGCAAGCTGAGACAAAGGCATGCAAACAGGTCGCTGTGACGTAAGGTGCCAAAAAACTGTGAACGGTGCATTCGAATTGGATGATGATTTCCAGGAAGTGATAACAAGGAGCTAAGTCATCCATTGAGCTGAATGATTTGATGAATTCAAACCATGTGAAGCGAGTCGCCACAACAGGACACCACGCTGAGAAACCTTGGCGGTCGATCTTGATCACGGTCCCCGTTTCCACGTCGCAGAGCAAGTGCTGCGACACGCATTGCTTTGGCCCTGCCCTGGTATGCCAAATTTTACTTTGAGAAACATCTGGACCTTCGTTACCACCTTCTTCGTGTGCCATGTGGGCGCCAATGCGGCAGCAGCAGGGCACTTCGGTGCAGTGCAGCATCAGACTGCAGCTGGGGCCAGCAAATACACTTGATAGCCTGTGCTGTGCGCAGGACTCTTGGCAAGCTTTGAACAACACTCAACCTTCGACATACACCTGACATCGACCAGACACATGCTCAACCACGGCAGGACTGTACGTGTGACCAGAGAGAGCTCCGTACGTGTATCCGCACGGTGCTTTGGTGCGCGCACTGTTCTGTGGAGCAGGATGAGCCCCATAGGCTGCAGCAAATGCACATCAGAAGCCCATATCTCCGGAGCATCACTGCAAAAATATGAGCGTGGGTGAACTGGCACTACACTGTTGTTGAGCATCATACCATATATCACGAAAGGTGACCAGCATGCACCGGAACTGCCCCAGCCTCAATTCCTTAAAGATTGCTCAGCACAACCCTTCACACTTCACAACACCCATCACTCCTTGAGGCTGGACCCCAACTTGTCAGCCCCCAGGATGGCCTGCCTCACGAGGTCAGGAGTGAGGTGCGACCCAAGGTTCCAACTGATGGACCCCTCCTCCAGTGTCTTGCTGACCAGCACCTCCAGATTGGGCTCACTGAGTGTGACGTGCAGGTCTGCAAGTGTGACCGGCAGGCCAACCGTCTTGTTGAAGGTTGCCACGCGCCGTGCCTCTGACTCGTTGCCCTCACACATGAGCTGCACCATGGTGCCAAAAGCAACCTGCAGGGGCAGCAAGAAGGCAGGGTGGGACCATGCACGTGCTGCTCAGCTGGCTGCAGTATGCACTGCATATCATATAGCAGGCTCAGCATGACGACGCCGGAAGTGAGACTTACATCATGCGATTGGATCTGAGATGACAGGACAGGATGTGGCCCAGGCAACAGGTCCATGCTGGCACTCATGAAGCACATCAACCCAGCCGCCGCCAACACTGTGCTGAGCCCACCTTCTGCCCATGCATGCATGTGTGTGTCTCAGGCAGTGCTGTGAGGGCGTTATGGAAGCCATGTGCCACTGCCAGGCCGCCACACTCCACACCCAGCCCACTGAGCAGTGTGTTGGCCTCAACCACTGCCTCCAAGGCCTCCGTCACCCGCCCAGCAGCACAGTCAGCCTTGGCTTGGGGACCCTGCACGCCACACCAGGCAGTAAAACATGGGCATCACCGTGCACAACTGGGTGTCAATGCCAGCTCAGCTGCACAATGCTTTAATGCCACTGCCTGCCATGGCATGGCAGGCTTCAGCAAACATCAGGGTCCCTCTTGAGCCAGGCTAGCGTGGCGTTCAACCAGCGGTGATGCTCCACCCACCTGTTGATAGAGTATTCTGAGGCAGGCCTCCCCAATGGCTGCTGCAATGAGAGGTGGCCTGTGTGTGAGGGGGTGGAGCCAGGTGGAGGCGCCAGGGTTGGCTGCACAGGCCTTGGCTTCATAGTGAGTGGCCATGGCATCACCCATGCCTACAGCAGCAACAGGAACAACCAACAGGGACACCTGTGATTGCCTTAGACCATGTGAAGTAAGGCAACGTTCACACTCCAATGCAGCGTCCCTGTGATGCCATGGGGTGCAGTTGTATTGATGGAAGCTGCAGCAAGTCGGTTTGCTTGCACCACCCTTTCCGTGCCCGGCTGCCGTAGGTCATACCCCTTGCCCAACTCTAGACAAGGCCCAATCTCTGCCTTTCTGCACACTTTCGGGAGTGCGGGGCCCTATTTCCACCCATCGTCTTCCATCCCCGTACCCTCAGTGCCCCCCCCCCTCACCTGCCACCAGGTAGTCCACAGGTGCCTCCACCACCACACAGGGGTCCATGACCACCAGGTCAGGCGACCGGGGCAGAAATGCACACGACTCATACCTGGGGAGGGGAGGAGGGTAACACACAAGGGGACAAGAATGGATCCTCAGTGCAATGTTTACGCATGCCTATGTTGGCCCCGTCGGCAGACATGCCCACATGTGTGCAAACAAACGCCCAGTACATGTTAGGCACATCTGCAATGCATGTCTTGTCACGTCCATACATGCCCCAACAAACTTGCACTCGCATGAACTCGCATGTGCTCGCATGTATATGAATGTACTGGCATACACACGCTTTCGCCTGTCCCCTGACGCAGTTGGCCTATGAATGCCCACACGGTGTGTGTCACTCACTCGCCGCTGTCAGTGTACACAATGGACACAGCCAGGCAGGGTGCGTCAGTGCTGGCCAGTGAGGGCACCATCACCATAGGCAGGCCTAGGCCCTGTGCCACCATCTTGGACATGTCCAGCAGCTTGCCACCTGCAGGGGGTGGGGGTGAGGGTGAGGGAGCGGCGCTGCATGAGCTGGTGGAGCGTGCCATTTCTTGGAAGTGTTGTCAGTTTGCTTGGGATAGTCCTACCGTTGCCTCAACATCCACAGGCATCACTGTGCTAGTCAATCAATGCACTAGCACTGCCAATAAGCATCACACACCGGGGTGAGGTGAGTGGCGCCTGCTGTGTGGAACTGCCTGCAGGTCTGCGACGAACTGCGCAGGTGCTGCCGCACCTCAGCCTACCTCCAAAGCCAATGACATGGTCCACACCCTGACCCTGCAGCTGCTGCAATAGCTTGGCACAGTTGCTGCGGCTGCACTCCCCACTGAATTCAACCAGCACTGCAGGACACAGCAGCAGCAGCCACGGCAGCAGGAACGTCTCAAGCTACGCCGCGTGACTGACCACAGATGTGCTGCATTGTTGCTGATGCCTACCATGCTCCCACACGGCACCACTGCACATTTTGCTGCACTTTTCTGCATCAACTTGAACTGGCCTTGAGGTGCAGGGGGACCACTGATCCCATAACGACAAAATGCTGCTGAGAGCAGCACTGTTCCAAGCCCCGCGCCCTTGCCCCAGCCTCCTTCCACCTGCACATGACCGCACCTGGGTCCACAACTGACTGCGTGATCTGCTGCAGGTAGCGCTGCTTGGACCTGAGTGACAGGATGAGGGCGGCCTTGCGACATGCGGGGAATGCCTCAGACACATACGCCCCGATGTGGGACAGGCTGCCGGCTGCCTGGATGTACTTGGGGGACTGAAAGACCTTGGCACGAGGCGTATCCGTCATATCGAAATAAACTGTGATAAATGGTGTGTATGTCTGTGTACGTCTGGGTAGGGTCAGCAGCAGCTAGGGAGGCAGAACAGGCCCTTTGGGGTTGTGACCAGATCGCTGGTGTGCTGCTGCCTGTTCCTCAGGAGAACGTTTGTTTTGCGACCGTATATGGTGATCCGATCAGCACCTGTCGTGAGATTCAGTGCGCCAGAGGTACTGCAGGCAGCTGACTTAGCAGGGCTGCACTCCTGCGGATGATCTGATGAGTGTGCTGTGTTTGAAATTCGGGATTTAGCATTGAATGTGGTGCCGAAACTCATGTATAACACAAAATCAATGAATAATGGCGAAGATAACGACCCTGTGTGCGCAGGACTGGTGCCACACCCAATCCTACTCCTTGCAGGAGTGACTGTTGAGTCAGCAGGAGTAACCCAAGCATCGAGTGCCACCTCATGTGATCAGCACTTGTGAGACGACGTCATACCTTTCAACTTTATCAACCGAATATATGCCTGCATCGTGCATGCTGCTGGTCGTGTGTCGCGCCTTGTTCTCCATCAAAGTGGTTTGCTGTCGTACGCTGTCCTGAGGGCGCCTTTCACCATCCTGCAGCCTCCTGCCTTTTGTGTCTGGGAGATTGCATCATGTTACAGCCCGTAAGCGTGCAGCGCAAGTGCCATGCCTGGCCTAGCAGAAATGGCCTGCTGTCCTTGAGAGCAGTTCCTAAGCCTGGAACCGCTGCCTCAAGCTGCAAACGCGCCATACTCACTCTGAATCAGCCAAGGAGTCAGCAGATGGGCGTTAGGCGGGTCCCAGCACGTCTAGCAGCTCTGTCTGCTGTTGGCACAGCAGCGGTTTCAGGAGCTGTGAACCCTTGGACCACCCTGGCTGTGCTGTGCAGCTGTGCAGCGACAGCACAGGTGGCGGAGGAGCACACAGCATGGGGCAAACTGCTGTCAGCGCCTTTAATGACCCTAGTGTTGGCCCTGTGCGCAGCAGGCCTAGGGCTCCTGCCCCCCAGCAGTGCCGTGTATGATGTGGTCTGGTCCCACCTCATGCCACTGGCAGTGGCCTTGTTTTTGCTTGACCATGACGTCAGTGACATCAGGACGACAGGAGGTCCTGTGCTGGTGTCCTTCCTGCTAGGTGCAGGTGAGGGGTCCCGCAGGCATGAGTCGCAGCTCTTGCCACAGCGCGCTGATGCGCTAGGAACATTGCGAACGTTGCTGTTGCTGGCTGTGTGTGCCAGCAGCATCGTCAGGCGTGTTCCAGTCCCTGCAGTGGTTATGCCTATGCTGGCCTTGTCAGACATTGGGCTGACGGTTCACATGCACAGACTGGTACCCCATCCTGCCTGCATGCACACAAGGACTGCCTTTGGACTGCCAACATCAGCTGGACAGGAGAAGCAGCATCAAGCTCCACATTCAACGACTGCACAACAGTCAACCCACCAACACGCCCCTGCTCTGCAACCTGTATCCATTGCACCCCCCACAGCCACCATGATTGCAGGAGCAGCAGCAGCCTGGCTGTTGTGCAAGTCAGCGCTGGCAGCAGCAGCAGGCAGCACTGCAGCAGCAGCCATGCTGGCAGCATGCCTGGTTGCTAGCTACATTGGTGGCTCCGTGAACTTCATTGCTGTTGCAGCAGCCACGCAGCTCCCAACAGGGCTGGTGCCTGGAGCCATGGCTGCAGACAACCTGGGCATGCTGCTGCTGCTGGGCCTCTTGATGGCAGTCCCACTGCGCCTCCTGCAGCAGCAGCAGCTGGGGCAAGTGTTGGTGCCTGTGTTGGCAGCTGGGGGGCTAGCTGGGGGGCGTGCTGCACCTGTGGCATCCACACCCAGCAGTGGGGTCAGCAGCATGAGCAGACCATCTGCTGCCAGCAGCGGTGACACCAGCAGCAGTGACAGCAGCAGCGGCAGCAGCAGTGATGACGATGTGCTGGCCCTTGACGGCTCACCCTTGCTGACTCAGCCCCCCTCAGAGCTGGAGGTGTCAGCCTGCCTGCAGGACACCAGCACAGGCACAAACTTCACCCGAGTGTTGCCAGTGGATGTCAGTGGTGACAGGAAGAAGAAGAGCAGCAGCAGCAGCTCAGCTGCTAGCAGCTGGAGTAGCAGCAGCGGGAGTGACACTGGAAGCAGCAGTGATGAAGACTTGCTGGCGCTGGATGGCTCCCCTCTACTGACTCAGCCCCCCACAGAGGTTGAGGTCAAGGCAGTCCTGCAGGACAACAGTACTGGGCACAACTTCACACGGGTGCTGCCCATCAATGTCAGTGGCAGCAAGAAGCCTGTCAGCAGCCGCAACAGCACCAGCAGCAGCAGCACAGTGCAGCAGCCGCTCACCTCTGGTCCGCAGGCCACACTTGGAGGCTCAGCAGCAGCAGCAACGGGGACTTGTGGGGGCTGCAGGGGCAGTGGTGTGACCGCCTTTGATGACAAGCCACTGCTCACACGTGCACCAGCAATGGGTGATGCTGTGTCCAGCATAGCAGCAGCAAGGCAGGGCAAACAGCAGCTGTTGACACCCCCCAAGCCTCCTTCAGCAGCCATGTACACCTCCAAGCAGCACCAGCCAGCTGGCACCAGCAGCAGTCAGGGCTACAACAGTGAGAGAGGGCCAGATGGGTTGATTGTCGGGTGTGGGTGCTGCTCAGAGGCCTTGGACGCCATTGCTGCTGCATCACAACCCCCGGCTACTCTGCTGGGCAGCAGTGGCAGCAGCAGTGATGATGGCATGGTCGCCCTTGATGGCTCCCCCCTGCTGACTTCACCCCCCAGTGAGCTTGAGGTGGCTGCATGCCTGGAGGCCACCAGCCATGGGGACAACCAGACCCGCGTGCTGCCAGTCAACCTGAGTGGCAGCAAGTGCACCAGCGATAACGGCAGCAGCAGCAGCAGCACACCCGCCACCGGCGTTATCGGGGCACTCGCCCTTGATGGCTCGCTGCTGCTGACTGAGGAGCCTGACAGCACCGGCCTGGCAGCAGCAGTGGCCGCAGCGCGCAGTGGCGGCAGCAATGGCAGCAGTGTGTCGGTGTCACCCCTCATGACGGGTGAGTTTGAGCTGCTGGTGAAGCTGGACAAGGACAGCTTGCTGCAGCGGCTGCGGCACCAGAAGAAGAAGCAGAAGAAGAAGCAGTCACGGGCCAGGAGGGATGCTGAGGCTGTGACGGTGACTGTATCAGCCGCTGCCCCTGCTGCTGCCGCTGCTGCCACCAGCAGCAGTAAGGCGCAAGCGGCTGGACAGGTTGAGAGTGCGGTGCCAGTGTCAGCACACAGCAGCTCCCAAGACGCCCCCACGCTTGCAGCCTCTGCCAGCAACACCAGCAGTTCCAGGGGTGAGCTGACAGCAAGCACAGCAGCAGCTGCCGTTGCTGCAGCTGCCGTTGCTGCTGCGGCTGCCCATCAGATTGCTACAGCTTTGTCGAGCCCTGCTTTGCACCAGCTGCTGCTGGCGGCTATTGCAGTGGGCATCTCTGCTGCAGCCACGTCAGTGCACAAGCTGTCGGTGGGGTTACAGGCATCCTCACCAGCAGCAGCTGGCCCGGGCCCCTTTGCTGGAGCTGCACAGCTGGGTCAGGTCTTGATCGGGGTGTTCTTTGCAGCCCTGGGCGCCTCCTGCTGCTGCCCTCTGTCCACCCTGGCCTGCTGCCTGCCCCTGCTGGCCTTCATCAGCGTCATGACAGCCACACACTGGGCACTGCTGTGGGGCGTGGGGGGCAGGCTGCTGGGCCTGCAGGCCCAGGTCCTCATCTGTGGCTCTGCAGCAGCCATCGGTGGTCCTGCAACTGCCGCAGGGCTAGCCAATGCCAAGGGCTGGGACCAGCTGGTGCAGCCCTCCCTGCTGTGTGGCAGCCTGGGGTATGCACTAGGCACTGGTGCAGGGCTGCTGGTGGCACATGCATTGGGTGTGCTGCCCTGACAAGCCCAGGCCGAGGGTGGCTCTGCACAGCTGCTGAGGCCCTAGCTGCCCCCTGAAGCATGTGGCATGCTAGGCCAAGCAGAACAATTGCTGTGATGGCTTTTTGTGTTTGTGCTGGGGCTTCACTGTGCTGACGTGCTGTGTCAGGCTTGGTCATCAAGGGTGGCAGCATTGGTCTAGTTTCACGCAACGCCCTTTACTTGAAACGTATGCAGTTATGTGCAGGAGCTCGTCATGCTCTTGTGCAGACCTGCGATGCAACCTTGGTTGCCTGCATGCTGCAGTGTGCCATGTGTGATGCAAGTGATTGTGGTATATCGATGTGTCTGCGGTGTTGTTTGGTGCGGCAGGTGTCTTGTGTCCCGTGGTTGTGATTGGCGTCGGGTGTGTCAAAAGGTGCAGCCACCTTTGCGCAGACGTGTGGTTCAGCATTTTTGTGGCTGTCCTCAATATACTTGATTAGCACGTGCAGGTTGTCTTGCCAACTTTCGATGGCAACTCATGTGTGCCATGTATCGTGTTGGCCGCCCTCAGTTGGGGACTGCAGCAGCACAGTGTGTTGTTGGTGGTGGTTGTTCCTGCATATACCGTCTGGATTATTTTGCCTTGCTGCTTTACAGCTGGCTGAAAGGGCCGGCTCGGTTTTCTGGGCAGTAGCTACTCTTCCGGATGTCAGCTGTGGGTTGACCTCTGCTGTTTTCGGGCGGTGGCAGCACTTCGTGCCTTTGTATGTTCGTGCCTTTGTACATCAGCCATGATGCAGTGTGCAGCTGCAATGGCTGCTATATCACTTGTCGCTCGGCTCCAGCAGTAAGCAGTGTTGCACGTTTGCTTGGGTTGTGATGTCAGTCCCCCAGCATAGTGGTAATGCTGCATCATTGTTTTGGTGTGCGGCCCTGCGTTGCCTGCATCCAAAGGGGTGGAGTACTCTGTTTCTTTGTGCGGTGTGTTGAGGAGTGTTTCCTGAGTGCTTGTGGCTGAAGACGGCACATCATTTTGTGACGTTTTGAGTGAGGGTGTGTGTAACGTGACAGTCAGGCATAGCAGACATGTGCCTCCAGGTTGTGCTGAAAAAAGTTCTCAGAGTCATGAGAAAATGCTGGATCTATGCCTGAATGGCAGTCCAATAAGGACATGGCTGCTGCATGCCTCAGGGCTGCTGTGGTTGCAATTACCTGCTGCAGTCACTAGTGCCCAAGTCAGACCTGCTTGAGGCACCAACTGCCAATTTTGCAGAGACATGACAACACGCTTCATGGCAAACACTCAATTGAGAATGCATGTGTACCTACCAATGGAACAGGGGGCAGAATCTGACTGCAGCTGTGGATATACATGTGCTACAGTGCCTGCCTACATGCAGCTCAGCTGAACTCCTACAACGCTTCATGTGAAGCCCACAACGGACAGCTTGTACTGCAAAAAAGGCCATGTGTTGTTTCGGTCTGTACAATTTCGACACCCATGATTCTGTACCGCAGTAGCTTGATCCCCGACAAAAAGCAGCAAGCACTGCCCATAACCTCACGAATTTTGCGCTCCAGTAATGGGCAGCTGATCACGCCACACACTCCTGCAGCAGGGTGAAGCAGGACAGACACCAGTCAGCTGTTGCAGTGCAACTTGCACTTGAAGTACATGTGCATCTTACTTTTGGGAAGGTTTCATGTTGACAATGTGTCATTTACAGTTCAGCATTCACTGAAGATGCCTCATCACGGCATGATGCTGAGCAAGATGCGACAACTGTGGCCAACATTTGGGCATGCATAGGCTCATGGCCACACACACTTGTGGTTTTGTGTCCTAAGCTGCAGCAACAAGCACACCGCTCACACCTGCTCATTGGCATGACATATATTGTGTCCAGCTGTGCAGACGGCCTGAAGAACAATGGAGCTGAACACCCAAATGAAGTGATAGGCATCACACGGGTAGCCGTGTTGACCTTGCAGCCATCTGCAGAAACATGCAGCATGCCGCCCAGTGTCACACTGCCAGATCCAGTCACGACAATGTATGTAGCTTTGCTGTCACTTGCCCATGGCAACCATCGAACTGGCCATGACCCAAGAACAACACCCACACTCACCTACATACATGACATCAGAGCTGCATCTGCTGCACACACCTTGAGCATCAGAGCGGCGAACACGCATGCTGCATGTAATCGGTCCTGGACTTGTCCTCACCTGGAGGGGGTGCCAGTACTTGAGCTGCTGTCACTCCAGCATCGTGCAATTGCTGCAACACACTGATGGACCATGCGTGTGTGGCAGCCAGGCGCATGTCGTCAGCAGCACGTGACCGTTCTGCCTCCGATGAGGTTGCTGCATAGATGATGTCCATCCGCTGCCTGTCATGCACACATTCAGAATGTGTTGCGGGTGGTGTGCAGCTGTGTGTGTTGCACCGAGTCCATGCAGTTCAGATGGTATACAAATTGTCACATGCCCCAGTCACACTTTGTGAAAGCAATCACTGTCACTCAGTGCTCACATATGAAGTGCCATGGTTGCCAAAGAAGGCATCTCTGCTGCACTCTCAGTCAGCAAGTGTAGGACCGTTGAACATCGGCTACGTACTCAATGGCTGAGCTGACTGGTGGGATACTGGCGGCCCAATGCTGGCCAGCCTGGCATCCACAATGCTCCTTGATACACCCGGCTGCCACCACTGCAGCAGTGTTTGAGGCTGAGCTTTCTACACATAGCAGACAACCACTCAGCTCCTAGCGTAGTACACTAGCATAATGCATGATGCGCAGCTGCCTCACCTGATGAGTTCAGGCACCCTGCAGTGCACTGAGTGCCCGGGTACACCAGCAAGCGTCCAATGCTGGAACTGCACCCAGATGTGTCCATAGGCAGGACTCCCGCTGACATCCTCACTTGAGGCATCCGCCTTGACAACATCTCGGATGCCTACCATGGTGTCTGCTGATGCCGCACTGTTGGGGGCCCAATCCTGCACATGTTGGCAAGCAATGCACTACATCCGATGAGTCATGTGTGCTCCTCATCCGCAGCACTGCTACCAGTGATTCACGTGCGATGTGTGCTATACAAATATGTGGGCAACACTCGTGGCGTCCACACTGCCAGAAACCATGTGGGTCACACACAAAGGGTCAGCTGAGGCATTACCTTGATTGGCTTGACGCACCAAGTGTCGGAATCTGTGTATACCCCACCGGTGCTGCACATGATCATGTGGCGCCACATGGAACTGCGCTCATCACCGGGCCTCAGAGCAAGGTATGTGTCAAGGTGAGATGAGCCGTGCAGGCTGCGGACGGCACCACAACACACAGGGCAAGCATCCAACAGTTGATGCAGCTGCACTGAGATATGCCGTGCCGTGCCTGGTGGGGTCTCTTACTGAAGAGCACAAAGTGACCCTGGCAGCAAGTGTCACAACATAAGCTGTCGGACAGCTTGGTGCAGTAGCCTACACAGCTGTGAGTAAGGGTACAACCGTGATGCTGCCAATGGCCTATGCCATAGGCTTGGTCAGGGGTGCTGCAGGTTCACAAAACCCTGTCCCTTGACGCCCTCACCTCAAGTACGCCGCCATGTCTGACTCATCATACATCAGAATGGCTTGACCAGGGTTGTGCCTAGCCCAAGAGGCCACAGACAACATCTGCTGGCGAGAGAAGCGGCCCTTGTTCTTGAAGGTCATGTGGATCAGCAGAGGCATGCCATGCCTGCGCACAACATGGCAGCAGCAGTGATGAGCTGGCCGTTCGATCAGCGTTGCCCGGGGCGCCACAGTCCGCATGCAGACTTCACAATCCGGGCACTCCCAAAAGGTTGCAGGAGTGCAACAATGCCCCCCCCCCCAAGCTGCCCCCCCTTCCCAGGCACCAGGGTTGGTGCTGACCTGTCTGTAGGTGCGTGTGTTGTTGCCAGGAAAGGCACCGGGTCTGTCACCAGCCGTGCTTGTGCCCCCACCATGTGCAGCAGTGCTGTGAGCTCATCAAAGTCGGCAACTTCACCAGGCCCAGGGAGCTGAGCGTCCTGCAGGCCTGAGCACACACATGTAGACATGGGCAACATCAGTGCAGCATGAACACACATACTAAGCATGGGGTTTTGCTTTGAGGGCATCGTCGCAAGGCGATGCAAAACCGTACAAGCACACTGCCCCAGGTGGCAGCGGCCCTGCGGCCCGACTTTCACACCCTTTCTGGTGGTGCTGCTGCTGTTACGCCTCACCTAGCCACGCCAGCATGTGTGCAGCAGCCTCACCCTCCAGCTGGTCCACATCAACAGGGCCAGTGGCAGTGGCCAGGTCAGGGCTCAGCTGTGCACATAATGCCCAGGTGGGCTGAAGCACCTGCGAGAAGTGGGCGGCAGGCTGGCACTGTGCTACCCCAGCTGGAAGCTGAAGGGGTTCCAGTTGAGCACCATGCACTGTGTTGTCTGTGCACCATATCAAGTCAACCCTGACTTGACTACTGGGCACACCCTGTGTTGCTTGGCACAGCCGTTATGGGGTCCGGAACAGCAGGGAAAAGCATGCCCCATGCGACATGGAAATTGCCCATCTGGATGTCAGCATGAGACAAGCATATGCCAGAACTCAGTCGACGTGGGTATGTGATGCCTGTCAGAGCCGCTCCGAGTCGAACATCAGATGCTGATTCAGCATGGCTGCACATGACAACAACCCCACCTGCTGCTCCATTGCTGCCTTTGCTGCTGCTGCTGCTGCTGCTGCAGCATGTCCTGCTGCAGCCTCCAGGGCAGCTGGTGCATTCAAAATTGTCACAGCTGGGAGGGTTATGTTGTACACTGCAACAGCAACAACAACATCAAAGGACGCAGTAGAAGCAGCCAGCAATGTCAGCACAAAAGGTACCTCAGGTTTGCAGATCCATGTCTGCCATATGGCGTCAGCTGCTTGTAGGTTTGTAAACCGTGGGCGTACTATGCCCTGAGGCTCAGAGTCCTGACAGTAGGAGCAGCTGTGTGGCTTCAGTCAGCAGCAAGTTTCGCAGTCAGCAGTACAGGTGGGTTGACGCCCCATACGCAACCCACCTGGTTCGTAACTTGGCGTAGGTGTGTCTAGCACCTGAGGGGCCCAGGGCGGCCGCTGCTCCTGTACATCCGCAGCCGCGTCATCACTGGCTGCATCAGCACCTGACAGCCCTGTCCTGGCATCGCCTGTGAGACCTGTATAGCCTCCACTCTCAATGCTTTCGGCAGAGGCTGCAGCCTGTGCCCCTACGCTGATGTCAGACGTGCCCACCATGTACCCCTGCTGATGCTTGGAAGAGACACCCATATCTGCCATGCTGTAGTCATCTTCTGACATGAAGTCATCAGCGCGTTGGTGTCTGCTGGGGATGTCTGTGCTGGAGGGTGTGGGGGCAGCAGGAGGCACAGGTGGCCAATCCCCTACTGAGTCTTTTGCTGGAGGATGGAGTTGAGGCCCCCTCCCTGAGCTGCTGCCAAAAATCAGCGCGTCATGCTGTGCGGAATGCTCCTGTACTGAATCAGCTGCAAAGGAATCTTTGGCGTCACTTGCGTTTGCTTGGGACGTACCCTCAAGCATGCTGTCCTGCACCAACTGCAGCTGCTGGCTGCCATCCATGGTGAGTTGCCGCTGTGCTGACTGTGCATGTTCTGACTGCAGCTGACGCCAGCTGGTGATGTCGTCCCGTATCAAGTCGAGCCATGCATCTCCCTGGCGCTGATGCAGCTGCGTCCTGAGCTCAGTTGTGTCCATATTCATGTCAGAAGGCAGTTGCGCACCCTGCTCTGACCCTGCTGCCCTCACTGCAGGCCCCAGCGAGAGCTGTGCTGCTTGCTGCATGGGCAACACCAGTGTCTTTCCTGCTGCAGGAAACGTGCCACCTGCAGACTCTACGTAGCGAAGCTGGTCCTGACTTTGCTGCCGCCAGGAAGGCACCTGCAGACCTAGAGAAGCAGAAGCTGGGCTGCCATCATGTGAGCGCTGCATCTGCTGTTGCTGTGGGGCAGCAGAAGCCCCTGTTTGTGATGTCCGCGCAGCACCAGCATCCGAACGGTTGTAGTGCTGACCGCGAAAACGCTGCCCCAAATTGTTTACTGTTTCATTCTTCTCTTTATCTGCTGTCAAGACTGCAAGCTGAGGCTCCTGGTGTGCAGCAACTGCTGTGTTTCTGTTTCCAGCAGGCAGCTGCTGTGCTGAACATTCCAGCAGCTGCCAGCACAGCAAGAGCAAACACCAGATCACAAGCCTGATACAACTAAGGTGCTGAGTATGCATGCTGCGCACTGAAGAGTCACCAGTTGGTTTGGGTTTGCTGCACAGGCAGTCACCCTGCCTGTTGCTGATGGCCCACAAGCTGCAGGCTTAGCACACTGCGTGTGCCTCTGCTAGACTGCTTGATGCTCCTGGGTACCGTTCATTGGCCAGGAAAGCGCCATGAGTGATGCACTGCAGAACTTAATGACGCTGCATGGGCACGCATGCGCCCAAGTCATCCTCAGCAGGAGAGGTCTGCAGTAAAGTGTTCAGTATATTGGCTTTGGGCAGCACCCAAAGACGCGTATGGGAATACAAATATATGCCTGCGTTATGACATCGATGATGATAGCTGTATTCTGTAAGGGTGTGTTTGATAACTGCACAAGGCTTGAAGTGGCCTGGGCAATGTTTGAATGTTCATGACCTGATCAGGTATGTGTGTAGCGACGAACCCACCCTTCGGAGTTCCGGGTATAAAAGGAGGGTAGTGTGTCAAGGATACCAGTGCTGTTCCGAAATCCCATTCTCATGGTTGCCTGTGCTATAGTGCAGACCGGCAGGTGTACAGCAGGCGCTGTACAGAACTCACACGCGTGATCACGTTCAGAGGCCTCGTAACGCATGCTGTTGGTGTGTGGTCGACGGTGGAAGAGCCGTTTCTGAATATGTCTTGATCGACCCCACCAGAGTCACTCAGCATCCAACTAAAGCATGTGATCTGCTGACACTGTCAGCTGAGTAAAGAAAGAGGTTGAGCATGAGCTGCAGTTGCTGCAAAATCTGCTTGGCTGTCAGCTGTCGCCGAGCATGCTGTTCATGCAATGTGTTGTGGGACATTGAGAGGGGCTTGGAGGCAGCAGCACCTCATGCAGCTGCTTACTGGGAACCTCAGCCTGACGTCCAATCAAAAGCAAAGGCTGGCCAGCCCTGCCATCCTCAGGATACCACCGAATCACTCTTTGTGTGTTGCAGGAAAGCATCTCTGCCTCTTGCAGAGTTACACACTGTACGACCACCAGCTGGCGGCACTGCAGCAGCGTACACACATGCACTGTACGCCACTGCGCCACAGACTCACCACACAGCTTACTGTTGCCTCACAGCACATGGCCGAGCAAGGCCGAAAAGAACAGCCACACAACACAGCACGCGCTGGGGACATGGTAAGAGAGGCACACCGGTGCCCTTCCTTGCCCTGTCCTGTGGGCAGGAGCTACAGCACCCAGAACACGCACACGCACAACCAACAACTCCTAGGAAAACCTTGGTGAGGCTGCCCGAGTGCACACCCTGTAAGCCACACCATCTCATCATAAAGTGCAATGCAGTCTTGTTGTGCTTCAATGGCAGATTCAGATCCACAAAGGTGCACACCTCGCCTGACTTGCCCTCTACCGGAACTGCTCAAGCTACTGCTACAGGCTGCTGTCACCAGCAGCAGCACACCCCACCAGCCATCACATACCAGCAAAGCCCCATTGAGCATCACTGATGTGCCTGCTGCTGCTGCCGCTGAGATGCCCTCAGTAGCCTGCTCACGCACCGCTGCAGCCTGTGGCCCACTGTTGCTGATGCATGCGGCATGGCCATGTCCACTGCTGACTGCAGCTGCTGAGCCTGATGGGGCTGCAGGGCCACCCGCATGTCCACCAACCCCACACACAAGGTCAGCAGCCACACAGCTGCACGCTGCTGCTGAGCCGCCGCATGCTGCTGCTGCTGCTGAGCTGCCAGGGTGTTGGGCAGTGCTGCCAGTACTGCTGCTGTCCAGCTGGCTGGTGGGCTGATCGAGGTGGAGGCAACATATGCAACCAGCTGACACATCACCTGCACAGTCACAGGACAAGAGCCCAGGATAACGTGCACACGGTCAGCGAGCGGTGACAAGCAGCAATAGCCAAAGCAAGCATAAATGCATGCAATGCTTCCACTTGTGCCAACACCCCAGGTCACTTTCACAGGTTTCTTTAGCCCACCCCGTGCATCAGACCACCGCAAGACATTGCAGCACCACCTGCTCTTGCTGCACACAGCCTGCAAGGAGAAGGGGAGTGCAAGCAGGCTGTGCCTGGCGGCTGTGCTCACCTGTAGGGGGAGTGTGGGTGCTGATGCCTCACTGGCGTCCAGCAGTGCTGCCAGCCACTGACCACTCAGCACAACCTTGCTACGCCGCAGACCAACAAACAGCTGTTCAGCTGACGCTGGCCTTACATCAGTAAACAAACTGCTGTTGCTGCTGGTAGGCCACAGGATGCGTTCAACATGTGGGTGCAGCCAAGCTGGCAGGGCACGGCCTGTGGGGCTGTACCCACAACTGCCCAGCGCCCACAGCAGCTGACACATGTCCTGCAAAGGGACGGCACAACAGCAGCAGCATGAGCAGGGCTGACAGCACCTCTGTAGGCCAGCGGGCCGTTTTTGACGGGGCTACCAACACAGGCAACAATCCTCCATGCTGCAGATACATCAAGCAACAACATGTTCCATGTGTTGTGGGCAGTTGGCGCAGCAGATGCATGCGATGACACTCTGTCACAAGGGTAACAAGAGCAGCAGACACAACACTGCACCCTCCCAGCTCTGCAACTTGCAGCATGTGTTGCGGTGTTGCCCCACACCCAAACAGACACCACCTCGAGTGAATGCCACCCCCCTTTCCCCCTTAGGCCTCACCTGTGCAGTGAGTGTGTGTGCCAGTGGCCTGACAGGCCGGTCCAGCACACACCCACACCACTGGTGACCAGGCGTCACACGTAAGCGCACAAAGCTGCTGAGCGCGGTCAACAGATGCTGGGTGAACTGCCGCTGCTGCTGCAGTTGTAGCCCTGGACCGCCATCCTGCTCCCACTGCTGCTCTCGCCTGCTGCTGCTGCTTAGTGGCTGACGCCATGAGGACTGTGGCTGCTGCTGCTGTTGTTTGGGTGGAACTCTGGCTGCTTTGGGCTCTCGCTTGTGCACAGACAGAGCTGCTGCCAAGGCTGCATCAGTCCATGGCTGTGGTGGCTGTTGCTGATGCTGCACAACAGCATCGAGCGTCATGGCCAAGTCCCCTGCAGTGTAGTGCCGGGTCAGCAGAGAGGTGGACACGTCCCAGAACGCCTGCCAGAAGCTGCTGCCAGGCCTGTACTGCAGCTTCTGCAAGGACCACAGCAGCACTGCAAGCTGCTTCGGCACAGCAGCATGCTGCTGCTGCCTGCTGCTTGACCCTGGCTGCTGCAGCGCGGACAACTGAGCCTGATACTGTACGCCAGGGTCCCCAGGTGTGCCCACACCCAAGCTCGCAGGCTGGGTGGTGGAACCTGAGACCTGTTTGTGCTGCTGCTGCCGCCCCTTCTGCTCATGCTGCTGCTGCTGCGAATGCAAGGCGGCCTGCGCTTGGCGCTGCATCTGCTGCCCAGCTGCTGCTGCTGCCAGGTCCAGCCAGCGGCTGTTGGGCCTGACCCCCAGTGTTGCCAACCCCCACAGGGTGCTGCTGAGGTCCCTGGTGCTGAACCCGCCCAGCTGCAGCTGCCGCTGTGATGCAGTGAGGTAGTCCAACAGCCACTGCCGAGGGGGCAGCAGCTGCCAGCGGGCCATGGACGACACCAGCTCAGCCAACAAGCGCGGACTCAACCCTGGTCTGCTGCTGCTGCTGCTGCTGCTGCTGCTGCCTTCTGGCGCAGTCGCTTGCTTTGAATGCTGGTGCTGCTGCTGCAAAGCAGTGTGCAGCTCTGCATGGAGCTGCAGCTGCTGCTGCCATGCCAGTGGTAACTGCTGTGGCTCCTGCTGCGGCTGCGGCTGCTGCTGCCGCGGCTGCAGTTGCTGTTCCTGTGCCTGTTGCATTGCGACCTGCCGCTGCTGCTTGAGTGACAGACTACTGCTACTGCTGCTGCTGTTGAGGGCTTCCTGTGTGATACTCAGTACCAGCTGCTGCAGTTGTTCACTGGGGGGCTGCTGCGGCATGGCCTTGGACCAGCCATACAGCACCATACACAACTCAACAGGAGGCACCTGCTGCCCACCTGGCCGGCTCACACTGCTGCTGCGGCTGCCATTGCTGGACCCTGCTGTGTCTGCTGCTGCACTGTGAAGGTGTTGGCTGATGGCACCCTCCCAGGCCTCCAGCCAGGCAGCAGGTGGGGCAGCAGCCAGGGGTGACAGCTGACCCAGGGCCCAGCCGGTCATTGCCAGCTGCTGCCAGCCCATGTCCTGCACTTTGGGCGCCACAGCAGCCCAGTATGCTTGCAGCCAGGCTGGCGGAGCTCGCCAGCGCACCCCACCCAGTGCCGCCAGCAGCGCAGCAGCTTCATGGGCTGATGCCACTGGCACCACCCGGCCCACTGTTGCTGCCAGCTTGTGGACTGTGCTGTAGGGGGCCACCAGGCCGGGTGTCTGGTGCAGTGCTGGCAGTGCTGACAGTGTCATCAGCAGGTCCTGTGGGCTGAAGCGCCCCAGCTGCACCAGCACATTGGACACCAGCCTGCGCAGCAGTGCGGGCGCGGGCACCACTGCCAGCCTGGCCAGGGACCATGCCAGTGTGGCCAGCTCCTGTGGTGGCATGCTGTTGGTGAGGCTGTAGGCCGCAGCACACAGCCTGTTGACCAGGGCAGCGCTGTAGGCAGCACCCTCACCATGGACTGACAGCAGCACTGCTGAGCTGTACAGCACGTTGGTCACAAAGCGACTGTCGATACGTGGCACCGTCAGCGCCAGGGACTGCAGCCGCGACAGCAGCTGGCGTGCAGCTGCAAGGTCGCCTCTGCTGCTGCTGCTGCTGCTGCTGCTGTGTGGCTGGGCCAACCACGCATCTTCATGGGCAGCACCAGGTGCTGAAGCTGCTGACGGTCTACTCAGGCTGCTGCTGTTGCTGCTGCTGTGGTTGCTGCTGCCACTGCTGGGCCACAGCCGCTGGAGCCGCACAAATGCCGCTGAGATGTGTATGCAATTGAAGTTGGGTGCATACAGAGACACAGCAGACTGCAACTGCTGAATGTTGTCAGTATGGCTAAGGCTCCAAGTGATTTGAGCTGGACTGGCATCTGCTGGCAGGAAGAAGCCACGGCTGCTTGCATCAGCAGCACCGCCATTGCCCGCAGCACTCAGACTGAAGCCATCCCAGTCACTGCTGCTGCTGCTGCTGTAGGACGTGCTGGACTGCCTGTCCTCCTCTTGGAGCTGCAGGACACGCGGTCTGCCCTGCAGCTGCTCCTGGCCAAAGTCCTGCTGCTGCTGTTGTGTGGCTGAGTCACTGCCTGCGGCTGACTGCCGCACCAGCAGGCTGTGGCAGCGCTGCAGCAGGGCATGGTGCCGCTGAGGCTGCGCCTACAGGCAGTCACACAAGGTGACAGCAGAAACAAAACGTCTGGCAACAAACTCACACACACCCAACATGCACTGCTGTGCCAGTTCAAACACATGTGTGGACAGCATCCACACATGAGCACAGCGCAGGTCCATTCATGAAGCTACGGAGAGACCTCATGGCTGAGCACCAGAAAGCTTGATCTATGAATAGGAATGCGTACATACGTGACAGCGATGTTGTCTGCATGCCATGCCACACACTGTTGCAGACCCGAGGCTGGTCTGAGGCTGGTGTTGCTGCAGCTGCAAACATGCCCACAACACGCTGCAGCAGCCCACCTGCTGACTAGGACCAGTTTGAGAGAGGATACCACTGCAGAAGAGCTGCCTGACACAACCAGGTCTGCAGCACACGTGTAGCAGGGGGGCAGGTTGAGGCACAGCAGGTCAAGGTCAGCAGGTGGGGCAAAACAGCACAGGTCTGCCCAGGATCAGGATAGATGTATGGTACAAAAGTGAGTCACAAAAAGCAATGCGCCTGCAACAAGATGTGGTAGACATCGCAAGCGCGCTGCTGCCACACACCGACTGTAGATGTCCTTCGTGGTGGTCTGTCTGCTGTGCGCCTGAGTGCCCTGCACTGTATGCATGTTTCATACAAAAACGTCCATTTAAACCATAACAAGCGATTAAAAGCTAGCCATGCTGCGGATTGGCAAGAGACCTCAAGTCCTCTGACTACTGTCAACTTGATGGGGAGCCTGACCGGGCTTCGATGCAGTCAGTCGTATTTGATCAACAGACATCCAACAATTGTAGTGCCTTCTGGATAGAGATCCCCTCAGGCCTGGGTCAGCAGCTGAGGGGGCGCTGATAACAACTTGGACGTGCACGTCCTGGTAAGTGGAAAGTGGAAACTCACAGAAATAGTTCATGAAGTAACTGGATAGTGACTTCAGCCCTGCGTTAAGGCAACCTTCTTACATCATCACCACCCCACTCGATCCACCTCGTGCCTACTCAGCTGCTGCTGGTCATCGTGGTGCTGCCTACCTGAACCGCTAACCAGCAACTTTCTGCTATCACAGCACACGATTGCGGCCGCTTGTAGGGCTCTTGTCTTGAAGACAGTGAGTCTAGGTCACAACTGCATTGTGGGTACCACACTGTACACAAACACAACCGAGGCTCTACGTTGTAGGAGCCCACAGAACACAGACAAGCCGCAGCATTCAGCATCTTGACACAGCCTTCTCTGCCGACCCGGATAGCATCTAGACAAGACAAGCAGAGGCTAGTGCAGCAGCAGCAGCGGCCCTGCAGCTGGCTG